>JAJJWW010019121.1:0-258634 GCA_023531295.1 Papaver armeniacum
ATAACGAATGATATCTAATGCAACTGAGTCTTCAGTTACACACTTGACATATTAAGGATTTCGAAAGCCAAAGCTGGTAACCACTAAAAAGAGGGCACAAGGGGGCATATTAGCCACAAGTGCTCGATACCAACAGAGGGAAATATTAACCACATGTGCTCCATACAAAGTATTTGATTCATATGTACGGGCATGTAACATTTCCAAAAGCTTAATGGTTTCTCTCCAGTCTCCACTCCAGGAAGATGGGTTATTTGAGGAAAAAATACCGATTAATCAAGACATGTACGTTGACGAGATGAATAGTTATTTTGTTTGATGGAAAATTAGCATTAGTTCATGAAGGTTTTTTTTTTTCCACAGGGAAAATTTATGGTTCGGAGTGCAATTTAACTTTTATTTGGGATGATCAATTTAAGCCTATGGGAAGCACGGATACACTGTTTCACCATAATATAACTTTTTTAAACTTTGCTACACACCGAAGAAGAGGACCAAGTAATGCACTTCCGGGAAATCCGACAGTCCTAGAATGGCTTTGAACATTGGGATAGGGAGTGGGGTAGGAGTGGGCTCCACCCTCTTCTCACACGGTGCTGAGCTCGGTGCTCTTTTTCGATGAACGCATCGTTTTCGTATTTTTTTTCTCTTAAAACGTTGCACGGGCGCAACAACTAGTTAAGAAGAATTTATAGGCATTACAACCACACGTTTACACTAACCACAACTAACATAACGACTAACTTAATTTGCTACATTTTAGGATCCATATCCCACGACTAGATTAATTATTCAAAACCCGTTAAAATACCTAAATATTAGGACTACTAATACCACGTACATGAAAAGACCAAATCCTAAACAAACTGACACAAAATACGTAAACGTGTTTGACACATTCTAAATTCCAACACCCTCCCTGAATGTGTCAACCATAGATTTTCTCCATTATCATCATCATAATAACACCATCATCATTACATCATTCATCATCATCATCATGATGTTCATCATCATAATAACACCATCATCATTACATCATTCATCATCATCATCATGATGTTCATCATCATAATAACACCATCATCATTACATCATTCATCATCATCATCATGATGTTCATCATCATCATCATCATGTTCTACTTCTACAACAAAACTAACTCATCATCTTTTGTATCCACACAAAATTGTGCACGCTCCTCCTTTGACTTGTCACGAAAATATTTTTCAATATGGACAAATCTCTTGCAATTGTAACACTGTATTGCCTTCTTCTTATTGGCTTCGAAGTAACATTCTTCAGTAGAATTATTATTTCTCTTACTAATTGAACAAAACTGGTTTCCACCTTTCTCTTCCCAAAGTGCCTTCTCTTCAAATTATCCATCCTCCGACATGTTTAATCTTTGTTTATGTGCTAGAAGAGAACCCATAAGATCATCAAAAGTATAATTCGATAGATCTTTTGATTTTTCAATAATATCAACAACATGATCATATTTTCGAGGACGAAAACGTAATACATTTTCCACGATTTTCCGGTCAGATATTTCTTCACCATAAGCTCCCATTGCATTAACAGTTTTGATAACATTATCAAGAAAAATTTGAACCGAATCAACATTTCCCATAGAGAAAGTTTCAAATTGACGACGGAGGGTTTGTAACTTTGCAATAATTGTTTTATAAATACCTTCGAATTGTTCTTTCAAATGATCTCATGCCTCTTTTGCTGTTTTGCAAAAAGAAATCTTTGGAAAAATCACGTCATGTACAACTTATTGTATAACAATCAATGCTTTATCATCCCTCCTCACCTTCTCTTTGTGCTCTTTTTTTTTTGCTCAGCAGTTTCCCTTTCTGGATCGATTTCATCATAACCAGTTTCTACCAAATTCTATAAATCAAATGCAATAAAAAATATTTTTAATTTAATTGACCAGAAATTGTAACTTTGCAGCGAAGCTCCTTTAGTTGTCATTAGTTTCTCGAGGATCTACTGGCTCTAGATGCCAAATGTTGATTTTGAACTGAAAATATATATGTGGAAATAAAGATATGCTCAGAAGATATGGAAGATTTTTATTTCCTAAACTCGGTTAAGTTTTTCATTCATTGATAATAGCCTTAAGTAGGCATTACAAGAACATGTTTACGCTAACCACGACGACTAACGTAATTTACTAGATTTTAGGATCCATATCCCATGACTAGATTACTTATTCAAAACACGTTGAAATACCTAAATATTAGGACTAATACCACGTAAACCAAAAGACCAAATCATAACAAACTAACACAAAATATGCAAAATATTCAAATGTGTTTGACACATTCTAAATTCCAACATGTAGTTGTAGTCAACGACTTGGACATGATCTCGTGTTTCCCTGAAGAATTATAACTAGTCATGGTTTTGAGCTCTTTCTGCTTCTGTGATAAACCAGTATGTTCTTCTTAGCAGTACCATGATGCTCCTATGTCACAGGTTCTTTAATAAGATTGTTTCTGTTGAGATTATTAGTCCCACATTGTCTTGGTTTCTAACATACCACGGTTTATAATCCTTAGGGACATTCCAATCATTATATCGAACATTTACTCCTCCGAGTCACCCGATTTATCGTCCACGTGTTACCCAACGAGGCTAGACGTGAGGGAGCGTATTGAGATTGTTAATCCCACATTATCTGGGTTTCTAAGATCCTGCGGTTTATAATCCTTAGGGCCGCTCAACTCACAACCAATTGGTTTGAGTTGGAGCCTGCAGACTTTAGCATGGTATCAGATCATACTATTTGTGTCGAGTCATTTGACCGCACTGTTACTCCTCCGTGTCACCCAATTTACTGTCCACGTGTTAGACCTAAGGAGGCTACACGTGAGGGGGCGTGTTGAGATTATTAGTCCCACATTGTATGGGTTTCTAAAATCCTGCGGGTTATAATCCTTAGGGCCGCTCCACTCACAACCAATTGGTTTTTAGTTGCATGCCCGCAAACTTTAACAGGGTATCAGATCAGGCTATTTGTGTCGAGTCATTTGACCACACTTTTACTCCTCCGCGTCATCCGATTATTGTCCACGTGTTAGACCTAAGGAGGCTACACGTGAGGGGGCGTGTCGAGATTATTATTCCCACATTGTATGGGTTTCTTTGATCTTCCGGTTTATAATCCTTATGACCACTCCATTCACAACCAATTGATTTTGAGTTGGATATGCCCACAGACTTTAACAGTTTCTGGCATTTGTTTCTGCAATGGCTCAACATCAGGTGACATTCATTGTTTCATAATTTTCACCCAAACGAACTATTACTTCATCTATTGATGGGGATACTATTACCATATCGGAACAAGACCCTTCCTTAACACTACCCTTCTTCTTCCTTCTCCGTGAAGGTTTCTTTTTCTGTTGTTTAGTACAAAACTCTTTTTACCACGGGCTGAACTAGGATTAGGGTTTTCATTCCTCTTGCTTTGTGAGCTGATAAGATGAATTAGTAGATATAATAATTATCTCACGAGAATCAACAAGTTCTTGTAGATAATGATCCAGGAATTGAGATGTTGCCCATGGTAGTCCTTCAAAATATTTGTTGATGTAATTTGATATTGATTCTTCTTTGCGGATTCTCCTTTTCCTTTTAAATTCCTTATTGCTTCCAATATCATCTAAACAAAAACCAAAAAAAGAAAAAGTCAGTTAACAAAGGAACATATATACTATCTAAAAGAAGTCAACCATATTTATATATAACAAGTCGTCCACAAAGTTAGCTTCTCTATAATGATAATCAAAACTCAAACCTTCAAATTTATTCTTCATTTCCTCAATGTTTTGAATTAATAAGCCGTTGAGATGTTAAGGGGCAAGCTTCACCCTTGCAAAGTTGAACAGTACATGGAGAATCCCATTCAACATCGAGTTTTTTATTCCCAATTGGATAGCAAGTAGTAGAACCTTTCTTGCTGCCCAGACCTCCTCCCTTGTGACCAATTCTCCAATTCCTACAAGAAAGGAATTGATAGAAGCACCATCTGTATTCAACTTATGTTAGCATCATTTAGGAGACCTTCGTTTTACTAAGATTTCCTGCATCCATCTCGAGTGATTCTAGACCTTCCAGCCTCACACATAGTGTTAATTTTGTTACATCTCCAATTTAACTAAGTTTTTCGTAACGGTCCGCGAGTTATAACCCCAAAGGTGTCACTATCCATCCACAAAAAACCCATCAAAACAAAAGTAACAAAAAAACCTCAAGAGAACAAATGTAACACAAAAATCCCAAAGAATTTGATGAAACCAATTTTGAAATTTGGGGTTTTTGTATCAAATTTTAAAAATTTGGGGTTTTTGTATCAATTTTGTTTAAGATGGAGTTTTAATGGATCCCAACATTTGAACGGGATTTTTGTACCACAGGTTTGGTCACCTTGGATTTTTATGACTAGTTTTGTTTTCGTGAACAACATAAACCTTTGACAGCCAAGTAGTTGAACGAAACCAATGTACGACATCCGACTCAAAAGGACTAGTTGTCACCTTATAGGACACAAGAACTAAATAATCTAAACCCTAATTTTTATACTAAAAGACCCGGGTTGTCCTGATTGTGCATATTTACTTTTTTTTTTTTTTTTTTGGAAAGGAGAGGGGGTTAAGGAGACCCCAACCTACAAAGGAAGACAGAAAGAAGCAAACAAGAAAAGCAAAAAACAGTCAAAAACCCAAACTAAACAAGGTAACTAAAACAAAAATCAGTAATTCCTGTGATATACCTTCCCGGCTGCGTCTTCCGCCACAATCTTCTTCAAGTCCTCAGCAAAGGAGCTCGGAGTATACTCAACAAACGCACCATTTGGCCTGTAGTTAGCTAAAGTATCTGCAGCTTTATTGGTTTCTTTGAAGCAGTGAACAGCTGAGCAAGCCTGCAGCTGATTACGCAACCTCTTTATGGATTCCCAAACATGATGACACTTCCAAGGAGGTTTAGGATTAACCTTAGAGAAGTAGGAAATAACTATCTTCGAGTCAGAGCGAAGAGAAACCTTAAAACGACCTTTCATTATAGCAAGCTTCAGCCCAGCTTCTACACCTTGAAGTTCATGGAGGGTTATAGTGCTAGGAGTTGAACTTCCAGCAACAGTACCAATGGGATCACCAGACTCTTCTCTGACTATTGCTCCATAACCAGCACTTTCATCACCTAGAGAGCCATCTGAGTTAACTGCCACTTCACCTACCTCAGGTTTCATCCAAGAGGTTGTGATATGTTTGGGAAGAATAAACTTGGTATCACACCCCCATTGAGAAGAAAGGTATCTGTTTTGAGTGGTATCAAACATAACACATTCAATAGAAGTTAACTTGAGTTGCACATCTGCCCTGGCCATTTGGAACAAACTCTCAGAAGGAACAGATTTCTGTGTGAATATGCGCTTATTCCTTTCACCCCAGAGGTGGTAAATGCAAGCGTTAAAATCCAACTTCTTCAAGGTACCAACAGACTTAGATCCAGCAAACTGAGTAACATCCCATTGAATCTGATCATCCCACTCAGTGTGAGTAAGAAATCTTATTCCTAGAAGGTTGCACAGCAAACTCCAGACTTGTACAGAGTAGCAACACTTGAATAACAGGTGCATATCATATTCTAGCATTGAGTTACACATCACACAAACAGGATTGACATCCATCCCCCATGAAAGAAGCTTGAATCTGGTTTTAATACCTCTATTCATAGCCACCCAAACTATGAAGCACTGTCTTGGAATGCAATGGGGGAACCATACAATAGACCTCCAATGCTTCTTGGATTCACGAGCTCTCAGGGCATTATAAGTGTCTTTAAGAGTGTAATCCCCCTCTTGCCCTGCAGTCCAAACGATCCTATCTTCAATCATATGATCGGTCTGGACATTCATAACATCCACAAGAGTATCACCAAGGGCATTGGCCAGATTAGGGGATATATTCCAGGCACTATCTCTCAAACAACAGCTAACTTTGGCATCCATATGATGAACATAGTCATATTGCATATGCGCAGGAAAAGTACTCAGAAGATTGCCTTGAGGGAGCCACCTATCTTTCCAGAGTTTATTGTTCTCACCATTACCTAGCAGATGCAAAACAAATTGACTGGAAATATCCATGTGATCCAATATACGCCTCCAACACCAAGAGTTGTCAGCTGGAGCTTTAAAATGCCATAATTCTTTATTTTTAAGCAAATTGCGTTTAACCCAAATGACCCAGATAGTTTCTTTATTTGAGACAATGTCCCAAATATGCCTTAGGTTAGCTGCTGTATTAGTAGTTTCAATGCATCAAATTCCTAACCCTCCTTCAGAGTAAGGTAAGCACGCGATAGACCATTTGACAGAAGGATTTTTATGAATAAGCTTTATGCCTGACCAAAGAAACTTCCTAAAAATGGAGTTAATAATATTAACAGTCTTCTTTGGTAAGATAAAGCAAGAAATCCAGAAGATGAGCATACTACTGAGGATCACCTTAATAAGAAGGACTCTTCCTGCAAAGGACAAATTCCTTGCTTTCCAAGATTTTATTCTAGATAATATATGATCAACAAGAGGGGTGCAATCATTATGTGATAATCTGGTGGAAAGCAAGGGGAGACCAAGGTACCTGACTGGCAGAGCACCAACTTCAAAGCCCAAAACAGATTTGATGCTGATGGCACAAGTAGGGTCAACTGAGGACATGAAAATATTGCTCTTCCGATTGTTTACTACCAGGCCAGTCCTGTTAGAGAAAAATAGTTAGGGTATTGGCCAAGGCCCTAGCTGATTGAACATCACCCTTCATGAATACCAGCAGGTCATCAACAAAGCAAAGGTGGGTGACTTCTGGGTTCTTACATCTTGGGTGGAAATAAAAAAAACCAAGCCTTACTTGTTGGACCATAAGAGAGTTGAGCACCTCCATCATAAGAACAAATAAATAGGGGGACAGGGGGCATCCTTGTCTGATGCCCCTCTTACCTACTATGTACCCATGAGCCGATCCATTCACCATGATAGAGAACTTGGTTGAGGTGATACACATGCAGATCCAATCAATGAACTTCTGAGGAAATTTAAACTTTTGCAAGGTAATGACTAATGCATCCCATCTTATGCAGTCATAGGCCTTTCTTAGGTCAATCTTAATGGCACACTTTGGAGCACCATTGTTGCGATGATAGTTGCGGAGAAGTTCATGTGCCAGCATGATATTGTCTTGATTAGACCTCCCGAAGAAGTTCATGTGCCAGCATATTTACTTTACTTGCATATATATAACGACTTTTTAGTTTACTTACATCTATCACACCCAGTCTACCAGGTTACAACTCCACATAAAAAAGCAATTTTCCTTTTTTCTATTTTTCCATTGATTTTTTTTTTTGAAGCATGCATATTTTTCCATTGATTTTTCCATTGATTGATTGTTTGGAGAACATTTAATTTTGTAGAAAATCTTTCAGATTTCATAACACGCCTATTTCGCAATATTGCTTGCTTGTGTCGCCTACTTAAGACACCTTTATAACTTAATGCATATTAATTATTGCATCAGATTTTGTTTTTATGGTCTATAATTTCTTAATTAATTAAGAAATATCTTTAGTCTATAGGCTATTTTGGTGTTTATTTTGATATATATAAATTGAGGTCTTATGCTGTATGTAGCTGTTGATGGTGGATTTTAGACAAGGGGTAAAATCGTAAAACCCTATGACCTAGTGTTACCCGCAACACATTAACTAAGAGCATTTAACTCAGGTGTAAATAATTAATAGGGGTATTTTTTCAAAATACCAGATTAGGGTTTTCAACACAGAACCCTAATTCTAAAACCAAGCCGCACCTGCGCACCATGGCAAAGAATGCCAAACCAAGCCGCATCTGCGCACCATGGCAACAATGCCAAACCAAGCCGCATATCGCGCAACATGGCATGGCTTACAATGCCAAACCAAGCCGCATATCGCGCACCATGGCAACAATGCCAAACCAAGCCGCATATCGCGCACCATGGCAACAATGCTAAACCAAGCCGTGATATCATGCGCACCATGGCAACAATGCCAAATCAAGCCGCACCCGCGCACCATGGCAAAGAATGCCAAACCAAGCCGCATACTGCGCACCATGGAAACAATGCCAAACCAAGCCGCATACTGCGCACCATGGCAACAATGCCAAACCAAGCCGCATACTGCGCACCATGGCAACAATGCCAAACCAAGCCGCATACTGCGCACCATGGCAACAATGCCAAACCAAGCCGCATACTGCGCACCATGGCAACAATGCCAAACCAAGCCGCATACTGCGCACCATGGCAACAATGCCAAATCAAGCCGCACCCTGCGGACCATGGCAACAATGCCAAACCAAGCTGCATACTGCGCACCATGGCAACAATGCTAAATCAAGCCGCACCCTGCGCACCATGGCAACAATGCCAAAGCAAGCCGCATACTGCGCACCATGGCAACAATGCCAAACCAAGCCCCATACTGCGCACCATGGCAACAATGCCAAACCAAGCCGCACCCTGCGCACCATGGCAACAACGCCAAATTCCAAGCCGCTATGCCTTTGGCCCACGCCAAACATAGCGCCCTAGGTTTGCAAGACTTGCAACTAGGTCAACATGGCTGCACGTGCCATTGGCACATGCCAACACGTGCCGCAAGCCATATTTCTAAGCCGCTATGCCTTGGGCCCATGCCAAACATAGCGCCCTAGGTTTGCAAGACTTGCAACTAGGTCAACATGGCCGCACGTGCCATTGGCACATGCCAACACGTGCCGCAAGCCATATTTCTAAGCGGCTATGCCTTGGGCCCACGCCAAACATAGCGCCCTAGGTTTGCAAGACTTGCAACTAGGTCAACATGGCCGCACGTGCCATTGGCACATGCCAACACGTGCCGCAAGCCATATTTCCGAGCCGCTATGCCTTTGGCCCACGCCAAACATAGCGCCCTAGGTTTGCAAGACTTGCAACTAGGTCAACATGGCCGCACGTGCCATTGGCACATGCCAACACGTGCCGCAAGCCATATTTCTAAGACGCTATGCCTTGGGCCCATGCCAAACATAGCGCCCTAGGTTTGCAAGACTTGCAACTAGGTCAACATGGCCGCACGTGCCATTGGCACATGCCAACACGTGTCGCAAGCCATATTTCCAAGCCGCTATGCCTTTGGCCCACGCCCAACATAGTGCCCTAGGTTTGCAAGACTTGCAACTAGGTCAACATGGCCGCACGTGCCATTGGCACATGCCAACGCGTGTCGCAAGCCATATTTCCAAGCCGATATGCCTTTCGCCCATGCCTAACATAGCGCCCTAGGTTTGCAAGACTTGCAACTAGGTCAACATGGCCGCACGTGCCATTGGCACATGCTAACACGTGTCGCAAGCCATATTTCCAAGCCGCTATGCCTTTGGCCCACGCCCAACATAGTGCCCTAGGTTTGCAAGACTTGCAACTAGGTCAACATGGCCGCACGTGCCATTGGCACATGCCAACGCGTGTCGCAAGCCATATTTCCAAGCCGATATGCCTTTCGCCCATGCCTAACAAAGCGCCCTAGGTTTGCAAGACTTGCAACTAGGTCAACATGGCCGCACGTGCCATTGGCACATGCTAAAACGTGCCGCAAGCCATATTTCTAAGCCGCTATGCCTTTGGCCCACGCCCAACATAACGCCCTAGGTTTGCAAGACTTGCAACTAGGTCAACATGGCCGCACGTGCCATTGGCACATGCCAACACGTGCCGCAAGCCATATTTCCGAGCCGCTATGCCTTGGGCCCACGCCAAACATAGCGCCCTAGGTTTGCAAGACTTGCAACTAGGTCAACATGGCCGCACGTGCCATTGGCAGATGCCAACATGTGCCGCAAGCCATATTTCTAAGCCGCTATGCCTTTGGCCGACGCCAAACATAGCGCCCTAGGTTTGCAAGACTTGCAACTAGGTCAACATGGCCGCACGCGCCATTGGCACATGCCAAACACACACGTTGGTAGCCTAACTTGCAAACCGTGCAACCTACAACCAAGGCATTCCGCACATGCCAAACACACACGCTGGTAGCCTAACTTGCAAACCGTGCAACCTACCACCAAGGCATTCCGCACATGCCATTGGCACATGCCAAACACACACGCTGGTAACCTAACTTGCAAACCGTGCAACCTACCACCAAGGCATTCTGCACATGCCATTGGCACATGCCACACACGCCACTAGCAGCGCCACTTGCACTCAAGATGCAACCAACACTCGAGACATCGACACAAACTGGGGGATGCTTCTTTAGGGTTTTGGTTTGGCGGTCACAAAGATGCGGCGTACACTACGCTCACATTAAGAAAGCGTGAAAAAGAATAAAGCGGTCAAATAAAAGAGGAAATAATGGTGAAAAACTTTTTCGCCCATTAAACCCATGCGGTTACCACCTCCTCCCATTATTTCACCCTTTACTCTCTTCCTTCATGAGGCCAGGGTACGTTTCAATCTCGACTTGTATAAATAGGTCTTACCTATTTCCACTAGACAACAAGTCTTAGTCAGGAGAAATATACTACACTTACACTCTCAGAAAGGCAACTTTGCAAGCTCTCCCAAAAGCTTCTATCTGTTGCAAGCTTCCTAAGCTTTCACTTTCTGATACAAGTCGAGATACTACTCTCCTCAACACCTTTCTTTGCTTCCCTCCCCAAATCAACCCTTCTCCTCCACTTTGTGACCGAAGCAAGTCTAGAACGGCCATTTCTTGGTTTAGGCCGGACTTGTACAGATCGATCTCTCGAATCTACAAAGTGCTCACGTGCAACACATTTGTTTAGGGTTTGAATCAATTTCTCACTCACCCACCGAAATTACCGAAATCAGCAGAAACGATTTTCACCCATAAACAGTAGCGTAAAGATTCTATCCCAACAATGGCTGTTGAGAACGTTCTGGAAGAAAATGAAGAGCATGCCAATGGTTTGTCTTCTATCTTTTCTGTTAAGATTTTTTTCTTCAGATTAATGTTCTTCAGATTAGTATCGCCATCCTATTTTGCGGACGTTAAGACACACCTTCGTAGCTTAGAATTTTATTCTGTAGTTTTCAAAATCTTATAAATTAATTTTGGAGAAATCTTTCAGATTCCATAGCATTCCTATTTTGCAATACTGCTTGCTTGTGTCGCCCATTTAAGACACACCTTTGTAGCTTAATGCATTGATTATAAGATTTTGTTTCTATGGCATATAATGTCTTGATTAATTAAGAATATCTTTAGTTTATGACTCTATGGCCCATTTCGGTGCTAATTTTGATATATAAATTAAGGTCTTCGGCTGTATATAGCATAAGCATTCTATTTCAACAATGGCTGTTGAGAACGTTCTGGAAGAAAATGAAGAGCATGTCAACGGTTCATCTTCTAAAATACCGATTCATTTAGGAATAGGTTGTATGGGAAAGAAAATGCTACGTGGCATCTGCATGAGACATTGTTATATCACTAACTGATGAGCACTTACAAGGTACGTACAATGATATCTGTATTCTCACTGATATTTCAAGAACCAATTAGTTTCCCTATAACATACAAAACTCAACACTTACAGTTGTTTTGCCGTTGGGATTAGTTTTTATATGATTATATCTTGTTTTAACATGAAGAGCTGTGCAGATTTGTATTACATCTTAGCGGTTAGATTCTCTCTTAGATGAAATTGGATCGAGCTCACCAAATACGGGTTGTACCTAGAAATTGATGCGTATAAGTTTGCATTTGAACTGAAAGAAGTGAGTGGGGACTGCAAGAACGTGTAATCTCAGTTCAGTTTCTTAATAAATAATTGAAACCTCATCCTATTATCACCACCCATCTCATTTTTACCCATTCCTCATACCTCAAATCTGTTTCCTTGTATCATGTTCGTCCATACCTTTATAATCAATCCAATTCCAACAAGAAGGGTCGTATTGAAATTTCCTACACTTTTTATAAGGTCGATCCCTCTCTCTTAAGATTTTAATTCCCCTCGTTATCCTCTCTTTTGTTCTTCCGTACTACCGTGATCTATGACCATTTCTATTCTCGACCGTTTTCACTCAAACAATGGTAAAGGTAGATTTTGTTTTGGATGAGTTAGGCGGATTTATATAGTTATCAATGTATGTCCACGAACTGCAGATGAGAAATCATAGTACTATTATCCTTCACTTGAAACCCATGGTCTGCCCCCTAGTAGTTGCATCATTTGTCAGTTTCGATAGCACCTCCACAACTAACCTTAGGTTTGCCGTGACTTTAAAAATCTAAAGCTATATGAAAAGATAAGAAAGATAACAAAAAACTTTAAAAATCTAAGAACAATATCCAGGGAAGAAGATGAAAGAGATAACACGAAAAATCTAAGACAGATACCTAGCTAGTACATATTCTACGGCTGTATACATTTTTCTTTTTGATTATAAATTTTTGCGAAAGTTTTTGTATTGATATCATTGGTTTCATTTTTTGTTATTTTTTCTCCTTGTAGATGGAGCCATTGCCAGTACCATCTCCCATCTCAAATGACATATTTATAAAGATCGTATTATTCGCCTTTGTATTGTAGAATTCTCTCATATTTACAAAGATGTTCCTGATATTTTTACAAATTTTGACCGAGAGCAGGATATATGATGCGGAGGACGTTGCTAGATCATTGAGTAGATTACAAAGTGAGTGCGAGAAGGCAAAAATAACTCTTTCTTCTGGGGATCATGCAGTGGCGGCAATCAAAGTTGAATCCTTCTACAATGGCAACAATTTGGTTTACACTTTATCTAAAGATAAATTTGAAGAAATAAGCAAGGATTTTTTCAACAAATGCAAAGGATCAATTAGGCAATTAGTCTTCGTAAGTTCATATAGCAGAAATGTAATCATTGGGTCTTGGTTCATGTTCTTGAGGATTTCGGTAATGATATCAGTGATCCATCGATCCCCACAAATTCCATGTATAGATCCTTTCAATGAATTGAAGGAATTGCTACCAGAGTACCAGTATATGTGAAACGTTAGAGTCATTACATTCTTCACTTCTGTAGATAAATCTAGACGTCTGAATCATGATGATACAATATTTGAATTTCTCTCTATTTTTAGAGAGCACTGAATGGGTGTTTATTAAAGGTATGCCATGCATGATGTTCTTTCCTGCTATCCATTAAAACACCCAATGAAGAGCCATTTTCCCCACCACAACTTCGAACAAAAAACTATTACTGGTGGAGGAGAAATTGACTGATTGATTGCAAGCTTGTTCACTACCGATACGTATCTCTTATTGAATTTTACACTTTTTCTTTGATCTCAATACATGTGGATCGTTCCTCATAATTTCAGGACTCTTATTATCTTCCTACTCCTGCTGAAAGTGGAAGAAGAAAAATGGAGGCTTTCATATATGAGTTAGTACCACAAGATCGGCATGGCTGCAGAAGAATCAATTTTACAACAAATAATGGGGGCTTGATTCCTTTGACGCAACCGAAACTTATGAACAATCTAACTTTCGGGTACAATTCCCAGAGAATTATCGAATGATTTGAATAATGGTACAATGCAACAAATAAAATCTGGAAACTTGTTGTATTCGTCGGCCCTAAGGAAAGGTCACCTACAAATTAAGGCCACCAACAAATTTTCAGATACAAACTTTTACCACTCTGTCTATCATCAGACAAGCAGGCTTAGTCTAGCACATTAACTAATAATATATTCCAGAGGATATGCTTTAATTGTTGGTAATTAAAACATATATGCTGAAAATCATAATTAAATGTTTTTCAATTTTTCGGACCAGGGATCACCTTGAGTATCAAGGAGTGTCAAGGAATATATTTGAAAAATAAATGATAAGAGTTAATGCTCATGTTTAGGGGAACTTGGGATGGCAGTCAGACACTAAACTATTGCTTAGGGGCCAGTTTTGTTGTCATGTCATCCATCAATTGTGTTTTTCTATCCCTTCATTTCAGTTTTCCATATATGTATTTTTTTCCTAGTGTTTGTTTATTCCTATTTTTAGGTTCTCTGCCTATCATGAGAGAAGCACCTGGACTAACTCCATCCAGGGTACCTTCACACCCTCGGCAGGTGACTCGTCGTCGTATCTGATACCATTTGTAATGACCCGTCCTCCACCGATATTATTCCCACTATCTAGTCTTTCTAAGATCAGGTCATAGCCAGATCTTCTATCTGTCCAAGTAAAGGGATTCCCAACAAAAGACATACTATGCAGACCATTAGTGTTTAACACCCTATTAGAATCATCTAAAACTTACTGAGATATTAAGTTAACCCCTTTCTTTTCATCTTGAGAGAGAACAAAGTTTAAATCACCTACAACAATCCAAGGCAAATTTAGATGCCCAGCAATATTACTCATATAATTCCATTCATTATTTCTCATAGAGTCATCCAAAGCACCATAAATAAAAGTAAAGAGTGAATGATTGGTTCTGGCATCAATTCTAACTTTGCAGTTGTTTATGGGTAAAAATCGTTTCTGCTGATTTCGGTAATTTCGGTGGGTGAGTGAGAAACTGATTCAAATCCTAAACAAATGTGCTGCACGTGAGCACTTTATAGATTCGAGAGATCGATCTGTACAAGTCCGGCCTAAACCAAGAAATGGCCGTTCCAGACTTGCTTCGGTCACAAAGTGGAGGAGAAGGGTTGATTTGGGGAGGGAAGCAAAGAAAGGTGTTGAGGAGAGTAGTATCTCGACTTGTATCGAGAAAGTGAAAGCTTAGGAAGCTTGCAAGAGATGAAAGCTTTTGGGAGAGCTTGCAAAGTTGCCTTTTTGAGAGTGTAAGTGTAGTATATCTCTCCCTGACCGAGACTTGTCGTGGGGTGGAAATAGGTAAGACCTATTTATACAAGTCGAGATTGAAACGTACCACTGGCCTCATTAAGGAAGAGAGTAAAGGGTGAAATAATGGGAGGAGGTGGTAACCGCATGGTTTAATGGGCGAAAACGTTTTTCACCATTATTTCCTATTTTATTTGACCGCTTTATTCCTTTTCACGCTTTCTTAATGTGAGCGTAGTGTACGCCGCATCTTTGTGACCGCCAAACCAAAACCCTAAAGAAGCATCCCCAGTTTGTGTCGATGTCTCGAGTGTTGGTTGCATCTTGAGTGCAAGTGGCGCTGCTAGTGGCGCATGTGGCATGTGCCAATGGCATGTGCGGAATGCCTTGGTGGTAGGTTGCACGGTTTGCAAGTTAGGTTACCAGCGTGTGTGTTTGGCATGTGCCAATGGCATGTGCGGAATTCCTTGGTGGTAGGTTGCACGGTTTGCAAGTTAGGTTTCCAGCGTGTGTGTTTGGCATGTGCCAATGGCATGTGCGGAATGCCTTGGTGGTAGGTTGCACGGTTTACAAGTTAGGTTACCAGCGTGTGTGTTTGGCATGTGCCAATGGCATGTGCGGAATGCCTTGGTGGTAGGTTGCACGGTTTGCTAGTTAGGTTACCAGCGTGTGTGTTTGGCATGTGCCAATGGCGTGTGCGGAATGCCTTGGTGGTAGGTTACACGGTTTGCAAGTTAGGTTACCAGCGTGTGTGTTTGGCATGTGCCAATGGCACGTGCGTCCATGTTGACCTAGTTGCAAGTCTTGCAAACCTAGGGCGCTATGTTGGGCGTGGGCCAAAGGCATATCGGCTTAGAAATATGGCTTGCGGTACGTGTTGGCATGTGCCAATGGCACGTGCGGCCATGTTGACCTAGTTGCAAGTCTTGCAAACCTTGGGCGCTATTTTTAGCGTGGGCCAAAGGCATAGCGGCTCCGAAATATGGCTTGCGGCACGTGTTGTCATGTGCCAATGGCACGTGCGGCCATGTTGACCTAGTTGCAAGTCTTGCGAACCTAGGGCGCTATGTTTGGCGTGGGCCAAAGGCATAGCGGCTAAGAAATATGGCTTGCGGCACGTGTTGGCATGTGCCAATGGCACATGCGGCCATGTTGACCTAGTTGCAAGTCTTGCAAACCTAGGGCGCTATGTTTGGCGTGGGCCAAAGGCATAGTGGCTTAGAAATATGGCTTGAGGCACGTGTTGGCATGTGCCAATGGCACGTGCGGCCATGTTGACCTAGTTGCAAGTCTTGCAAACCTAGGGCGCTATGTTGGCGTGGGCCAAAGGCATAGCGGCTAAGAAATATGGCTTGCGGCACGTGTTGGCATGTGCCAATGGCACATGCGGCCATGTTGACCTAGTTGCAAGTCTTGCAAACCTAGGGCGCTATGTTTGGCGTGGGCCAAAGGCATAGCGGCTTAGAAATATGGCTTGCGGCACGTGTTGGCATGTGCCAATGGCACGTGCGGCCATGTTGACCTAGTTGCAAGTCTTGCGAACCTAGGGCGCTATGTTGGGCGTGGGCCAAAGGCATAGCGGCTAAGAAATATGGCTTGCGGCACGTGTTGGCATGTGCCAATGGCACATGCGGCCATGTTGACCTTGTTGCAAGTCTTGCAAACCTAGGGCGCTATGTTTGGCGTGGGCCAAAGGCATAGCGTCTTAGAAATATGGCTTACGGCACGTGTTGGCATGTGCCAATGGCACGTGCGGCCATGTTGACCTAGTTGCAAGTCTTGCAAACCTAGGGCGCTATGTTGGGCGTGGGCCAAAGGCATAGCGGCTTAGAAATATGGCTTGCGGCACGTGTTGGAATGTGCCAATGGCGCGTGCGGCCATGTTGACCTAGTTGAGTCTTGCAAACCTAGGGCGTTATGTTGGGCGTGGGCCAAAGGCATAGCGGCTTAGAAATATGGCTTGCGGCACGTGTTGGCATGTGCCAATGTCACGTACGGCCATGTTGACCTAGTTGCAAGTCTTGCAAACCTAGGGCGCTATGTTGGGCGTGGGCCAAAGGCATAGCGGCTTAGAAATATGGCTTGCGGCACGTGTTGGCATGTGCCAATGGCACGTGTGGCCATGTTGACCTAGTTGCAAGTCTTGCAAACCTACGGCGCTATGTTGGGCGTGGGCCAAAGGCATAGCGGCTTAGAAATATGGCTTGCGGCACGTGTTGGCATGTGCCAATGGCACATGCGGCCATGTTGACCTAGTTGCAAGTCTTGCAAACCTAGGGCGCTATGTTTGGCGTGGGCCAAAGGCATAGTGGCTTAGAAATATGGCTTGAGGCACGTGTTGGCATGTGCCAATGGCACGTGCGGCCATGTTGACCTAGTTGCAAGTCTTTGCAAACCTAGGGCGCTATGTTGGCGTGGGCCAAAGGCATAGCGGCTAAGAAATATGGCTTGCGGCACGTGTTGGCATGTGCCAATGGCACATGCGGCCATGTTGACCTACTTGCAAGTCTTGCAAACCTAGGGCGCAATGTTTGGCGTGGGCCAAAGGCATAGCGGCTTAGAAATATGGCTTGCGGCACGTGTTGGCATGTGCCAATGCCACGTGCGGCCATGTTGACCTAGTTGCAAGTCTTGCGAACCTAGGGCGCTATGTTGGCGTGGGCCAAAGGCATAGCGGCTAAGAAATATGGCTTGCGGCTCGTGTTGGCATGTGCCATTGGCACATGCGGCCATGTTGACCTTGTTGCAAGTCTTGCAAACCTAGGGCGCTATGTTTGGCGTGGGCCAAAGGCATAGCGTCTTAGAAATATGGCTTACGGCACGTGTTGGCATGTGCCAATGGCACGTGCGGCCATGTTGACCTAGTTGCAAGTCTTGCAAACCTAGGGCGCTATGTTGGGCGTGGGCCAAAGGCATAGCGGCTTAGAAATATGGCTTGCGGCACGTGTTGGCATGTGCCAATGGCGCGTGCGGCCATGTTGACCTAGTTGAGTCTTGCAAACCTACGGCGTTATGTTGGGCGTGGGCCAAAGGCATAGCGGCTTAGAAATATGGCTTGCGGCACGTGTTGGCATGTGCCAATGTCACATGTTGACCTAGTTGCAAGGCCATGTTGACCTAGTTGCAACGTGTTGGCATGTGCCAATGGCACGTGTGGCCAACCTTAGGGCGCTATGTTGGGCGTGGGCCAAAGGCATAGCGGCTTAGAAATATGGCTTGCGGCACGTGTTGGCATGTGCCAATGGCGCGTGTGGCCATGTTGACCTAGTTGCAAGTCTTGCAAACCTAGGGCGCTATGTTGGGCGTGGGCCAAAGGCATAGCGGCTTAGAAATATGGCTTGCGGCACGTGTTGGCATGTGCCAATGTCACGTGCGGCCATGTTGACCTAGTTGCAAGTCTTGCAAACCTAGGGCGCTATGTTGGGCGTGGGCCAAAGGCATAGCGGCTTAGAAATATGGCTTGCGGCACGTGTTGGCATGTGCCAATGGCACGTGCGGCCATGTTGACCTAGTTGCAAGTCTTGCAAACCTAGGGCGCTATGTTGGGCGTGGGCCAAAGGCATAGCGGCTTAGAAATATGGCTTGCGGCACGTGTTGGCATGTGCCAATGGCACGTGCGGCCATGTTGACCTAGTTGCAAGTCTTGCAAACCTAGGGCGCTATGTTGGGCGTGGGCCAAAGGCATAGCGGCTTAGAAATATGGCTTCGGCACGTGTTGGAATGTGCCAATGGCGCGTGCGGCCATGTTGACCTAGTTGAGTCTTGCAAACCTAGGGCGTTATGTTGGGCGTGGGCCAAAGGCATAGCGGCTTAGAAATATGGCTTGCGGCACGTGTTGGCATGTGCCAATGTCACGTACGGCCATGTTGACCTAGTTGCAAGTCTTGCAAACCTAGGGCGCTATGTTGGGCGTGGGCCAAAGGCATAGCGGCTTAGAAATATGGCTTGCGGCACGTGTTGGCATGTGCCAATGGCACGTGTGGCCATGTTGACCTAGTTGCAAGTCTTGCAAACCTACGGCGCTATGTTGGGCGTGGGCCAAAGGCATAGCGGCTTAGAAATATGGCTTGCGGCACGTGTTGGCATGTGCCAATGGCACATGCGGCCATGTTGACCTAGTTGCAAGTCTTGCAAACCTAGGGCGCTATGTTTGGCGTGGGCCAAAGGCATAGCGGCTTAGAAATATGGCTTGAGGCACGTGTTGGCATGTGCCAATGGCACGTGCGGCCATGTTGACCTAGTTGCAAGTCTTGCAAACCTAGGGCGCTATGTTGGCGTGGGCCAAAGGCATAGCGGCTTAGAAATATGGCTTGCGGCACGTGTTGGCATGTGCCAATGGCACGTGTGGCCATGTTGACCTAGTTTCAAGTCTTGCAAACCTACGGCGCTATGTTGGCGTGGGCCAAAGGCATAGCGGCTTAGAAATATGGCTTTGCGGCACGTGTTGGCATGTGCCAATGGCACATGCGGCCATGTTGACCTAGTTGCAAGTCTTGCAAACCTAGGGCGCTATGTTTGGCGTGGGCCAAAGGCATAGTGGCTTAGAAATATGGCTTGAGGCACGTGTTGGCATGTGCCAATGGCACGTGCGGCCATGTTGACCTAGTTGCAAGTCTTGCAAACCTAGGGCGCTATGTTGGGCGTGGGCCAAAGGCATAGCGGCTAAGAAATATGGCTTGCGGCACGTGTTGGCATGTGCCAATGGCACATGCGGCCATGTTGACCTTGTTGCAAGTCTTGCAAACCTAGGGCGCTATGTTTGGCGTGGGCCAAAGGCATAGCGTCTTAGAAATATGGCTTGCGGCACGTGTTGGCATGTGCCAATGTCACGTACGGCCATGTTGACCTAGTTGCAAGTCTTGCAAACCTAGGGCGCTATGTTGGGCGTGGGCCGAAGGCATAGAGGCTTAGAAATATGGCTTGCGGCACGTGTTGGCATGTGCCAATGGCACGTGTGGCCATGTTGACCTAGTTTCAAGTCTTGCAAACCTACGGCGCTATGTTGGGCGTGGGCCAAAGGCATAGCGGCTTAGAAATATGGCTTGCGGCACGTGTTGGCATGTGCCAATGGCACATGCGGCCATGTTGACCTAGTTGCAAGTCTTGCAAACCTAGGGCGCTATGTTTGGCGTGGGCCAAAGGCATAGTGGCTTAGAAATATGGCTTGAGGCACGTGTTGGCATGTGCCAATGGCACGTGCGGCCATGTTGACCTAGTTGCAAGTCTTGCAAACTTAGCCGCTATGTTGGGCGTGGGCCAAAGGCATAGCGGCTAAGAAATATGGCTTGCGGCACGTGTTGGCATGTGCCAATGGCACATGCGGCCATGTTGACCTACTTGCAAGTCTTGCAAACCTAGGGCGCTATGTTTGGCGTGGGCCAAAGGCATAGCGGCTTAGAAATATGGCTTGCGGCACGTGTTGGCATGTGCCAATGACACGTGCGGCCATGTTGACCTAGTTGCAAGTCTTGCGAACCTAGGGCGCTATGTTGGGCGTGGGCCAAAGGCATAGCGGCTAAGAAATA
This sequence comes from Papaver armeniacum, assembly GCA_023531295.1. Classification (NCBI taxonomy): domain Eukaryota; kingdom Viridiplantae; phylum Streptophyta; class Magnoliopsida; order Ranunculales; family Papaveraceae; genus Papaver; species Papaver armeniacum. The sequence continues at coordinate 20,434 of JAJJWW010019121.1, forward strand.
TGGCTTGCGGCACGTGTTGGCATGTGCCAATGGCACATGCGGCCATGTTGACCTTGTTGCAAGTCTTGCAAACCTAGGGCGCTATGTTTGGCGTGGGCCAAAGGCATAGCGTCTTAGAAATATGGCTTACGGCACGTGTTGGCAGGTGCCAATGGCACGTGCGGCCATGTTGACCTAGTTGCAAGTCTTGCAAACCTAGGGCGCTATGTTGGGCGTGGGCCAAAGGCATAGCGGCTTAGAAATATGGCTTGCGGCACGTGTTGGCATGTGCCAATGGCGCGTGCGGCCATGTTGACCTAGTTGAGTCTTGCAAACCTAGGGCGTTATGTTGGGCGTGGGCCAAAGGCATAGCGGCTTAGAAATATGGCTTGCGGCACGTGTTGGCATGTGCCAATGTCACGTACGGCCATGTTGACCTAGTTGCAAGTCATGCAAACCTAGGGCGCTATGTTGGGCGTGGGCCAAAGGCATAGCGGCTTAGAAATATGGCTTGCGGCACGTGTTGGCATGTGCCAATGGCACGTGTGGCCATGTTGACCTAGTTGCAAGTCTTGCAAACCTACGGCGCTATGTTGGGCGTGGGCCAAAGGCATAGCGGCTTAGAAATATGGCTTGCGGCACGTGTTGGCATGTTCCAATGGCGCGTGCGGCCATGTTGACCTAGTTGCAAGTCTTGCAAACCTAGGGCGCTATGTTGGGCGTGGGCCAAAGGCATAGCGGCTTAGAAATATGGCTTGCGGCACGTGTTGGCATGTGCCAATGGCACGTGCGGCCATGTTGACCTAGTTGCAAGTCTTGCAAAACTAGGGCGCTATGTTGGCGTTGGCCAAAGGCATAGCGGCTTAGAAATATGGCTTGCGGCACGTGTTGGCATGTGCCAATGGCACGTGCGGCCATGTTGACCTAGTTGCAAGTCTTGCAAACCTAGGGCGCTATGTTGGGCGTGGGCCAAAGGCATAGCGGCTTAGAAATATGGTTTGTGGCACGCGTTGGCATGTGCCAATGGCACGTGCGGCCATGTTGACCTAGTTGCAAGTCTTGCAAACCTAGGGCGCTATGTTGGCGTGGGCCAAAGGCATAGCGGCTTAGAAATATGGCTTGCGGCTCGTGTTGGAATGTGCCAATGGCGCGTGCGGACTTGTTGACCTAGTTGAGTCTTGCAAACCTAGGGCGTTATGTTGGGCGTGGGCCAAAGGCATAGCGGCTTAGAAATATGGCTTGCGGCACGTGTTGGCATGTGCCAATGTCACGTACGGCCATGTTGACCTAGTTGCAAGTCTAGCAAACCTAGGGCGCTATGTTGGGCGTGGGCCAAAGGCATAGCGGCTTAGAAATATGGCTTGCGGCACGTGTTGGCATGTGCCAATGGCACGTGTGGCCATGTTGACCTAGTTGCAAGTCTTGCAAACCTACGGCGCTATGTTGGGCGTGGGCCAAAGGCATAGCGGCTTAGAAATATGGCTTGCGGCACGTGTTGGCATGTGCCAATGGCACATGCGGCCATGTTGACCTAGTTGCAAGTCTTGCAAACCTAGGGCGCTATGTTTGGCGTGGGCCAAAGGCATAGTGGCTTAGAAATATGGCTTGAGGCACGTGTTGGCATGTGCCAATGGCACGTGCGGCCATGTTGACCTAGTTGCAAGTCTTGCAAACCTAGGGCGCTATGTTGGGCGTGGGCCAAAGGCATAGCGGCTAAGAAATATGGCTTGCGGCACGTGTTGGCATGTGCCAATGGCACATGCGGCCATGTTGACCTTGTTGCAAGTCTTGCAAACCTAGGGCGCTATGTTTGGCGTGGGCCAAAGGCATAGCGTCTTAGAAATATGGCTTACGGCACGTGTTGGCATGTGCCAATGGCACGTGCGGCCATGTTGACCTAGTTGCAAGTCTTGCAAACCTAGGGCGCTATGTTGGGCGTGGGCCAAAGGCATAGCGGCTTAGAAATATGGCTTGCGGCACGTGTTGGCATGTGCCAATGGCACGTGCGGCCATGTTGACCTAGTTGCAAGTCTTGCGAACCTAGGGCGCTATGTTGGGCGTGGGCCAAAGGCATAGCGGCTAAGAAATATGGCTTGCGGCACGTGTTGGCATGTGCCAATGGCACATGCTTGGCCATGTTGACCTTGTTGCAAGTCTTGCAAACCTAGGGCGCTATGTTTGGCGTGGGCCAAAGGCATAGCGTCTTAGAAATATGGCTTACGGCACGTGTTGGCATGTGCCTGATAGGTGTAGAATACACCGTATTTAATATCTAGTATTTATGCTTTCTTTGCGAGTTTTCTTGTAAATTATGTATCTTATGTTTGCTTTTGAGTTTATTAGGTGCAATGGAGTCATTTGGAGCAAAAAGACCAATTGGAACTCGTTCAAATACAAGATTTCTACTTTTCATTGTGTAGAGGACGAGAAGACGAAGGCAATGGCGAAAGAACGAGTCATTACGAGTTCGTATGGAGAAGTTATGAGCAAAAACAAGAATTCTTAAGCAAAGGGCAGAATTGTCATTTTAGGGGCAAACACTATTTGGAGCCCAGTCCAGGTTAAGGGGCAACTCTCTTTAGGAGGAGCACTAAAAGGCAGCCAAACAATGGTTAGGGGGTCACTAGTTGAGTAGCCCTTATCGGGGTGAATAGGGTGTCATTATCCGGTCTACCCTAAAAATCTAATTCGAGAGAACAATTCTCTCAATAACTTTGCATCCGAGAGCTACGGCGAGAAGCGACCATTCTTCTTTGTTGATTTGTTCAAGAGGTTGAGGAGATGAAGAAGCGAGAGAAGGAATTGGAGGTTCTTTGTTGTTCAATCAAGAGAGTCGTTTGTTGGTGGAAGCTTACAGTCTTTGTCGAATGAAAGCGAGAGATGAATTCATTGCTAGGGATTGAAGGAGTTAGGTTTTTGTTGCGGTTTGATCAATTGGGAGTGGAATCAAGAAGCCGAGTTTGAGATGAAATGGATGAGTTATATGAAGAACTACAAGCTGGTGTTGGTGGCTGAGCAGCAAGGCAAATTACAGGGGAAAAGAAGATACATGGTGGAGTTAGGAAATGGGTTTAACCCAGATTTGAAGTTCCAGCAGAGTAGGAGAAGAATTGCTGAGGTTTAAGCAAGGATTCAGCTCAGATGAGAAGTATAGAAGCTAATGGGTTTTGATCTGGTGGTGATTAATAATGGGTTTGAAATATTGGATGACTCTGGTGGTACATGGAATGGAAAATAGGCATTTCTCTCATGGGTTTGCTGTGGTTGAACCAAGAAACTGAAAAAGAACTATCTTTGTTGCTTTGTGTGGTTGAATAAGGGTTACGAATTGAGGATGAAATTGAAGTTGGTGGTGTCGATTAAGGTTCAAGAGAACACAAAGAGAACAAGGAAGATGATGGTTCTGCAATGCTTTGTAGTAAGGTTCCGAGAGTAGGGTTGAATTGGCAAGGCAGTGGCTGAATGGAGCAAAGTTGCAATGAGCATGTGTCTTGATCTTTGCAAAGAGTGTGGATCGAGAGTTGTGATGGTGCAAGGCATGATGATACAAGGGATGGTGGCTTGAAAATGTGGTGGCATTTGCAGTTCCAAGTGGAGAGCACATTGATGCTGTTGCCGTATGGCAGTGATGGAATGTGGAGCAAAGCAAGGCCAAGCTAGTGATGTCTGGAAAGTGGTTAGACTGGCAATGGCTAGGCGGTGAATAATCAAGAGTGAGTGTTGCCTTGGTGTTCTTTGTTGCCATTTGCTAAATCGAGGAGAGAGCAAGGATTGCAATTAGAATATGGTATTGGATTAATTGCCGGTGTAGGACTATTTGAGCTACGGGAAGTTGGTCAAGCAAATGGGATGGTGGTCGCTTGAGGTGGTTAAGCCATGGGTTTAATGGCATGGTAGATCGAGTGGAATTGAAGTCGCAATGCACCGTGTAAGCTCAATTGCAGGTTGGAGTTGGGTTTGATGTTGATTGTCATGGGAAGTGCAGGTACTGAAGTTAAAATGGGCACTGTGACCAGAATCGCAAGAGGAGAAGCCAAGCCATTGCAGGTAAACATGAAATATTTGGAGCCAGGGAATGAGTTGGAATTGCAGTGACAGAGGAAAAACAGCTAAGGGGTTGAGTGTTGGATCATGATGGTGGACTGTGGAGCTGTGCAAGTGATAGGGGTTGAGTAGTGGTAATGGGTCGGGAGAATGGCGGGGAGATGACAAGCAATGGCAATGAGAAGTACATGGAACTGATGGCTTGAGTTCAAGTGAGCTGTTAGGATGGAGATTGGCAGTACAATGGTTGAGTGCTGAGTTGCAGCCATGGAAACTGGAGGAAGTAATATTGAGGTTGCAGGTCGAGATGGCTGGTACTGATGGAGGTCGCATAAATGCAGAGCTGGCAGCTCTGTGGTGGTACAATGGTATTGCAGCTCAAGAATAAAGCTCATTGCAGGGAGGCAGGAGGAGATGGTAAAAGGGCATCATGAAGCTGTGGATTGAGCTAGGAAATGAGGGAATGGAAGATTGCAGAGATGCTCAGATGGTGCGGGAAATTCTGACCATCTTGGTGAAGTGCAATGATTGCACCTGCAGAGATCAGGCCTGGCAAGTTGGCCTGGCAAGTTGGCCTGACAGACCCTGACTCTATGACTTGACCTGGCTGACTCGGTCTGCTTGACCCGAGTTGAATCACCTGACCTTGACCGATCTATTTGACTCGTTGACTCAGTGACCCCGCCGGTCCTGACCCGTTGACCCGGTGACCGGTTTGACTTTGCCGGTCACCTGAAATATTTTCCGGCGACTATTCCGGCAGGATTCCGGCCACAATCCCAGTCTTCCGGCGAGCGTTTTTTGGACAATTTCTACACGGGTTTCTCTCCATCGTGGGCCGGGTGAATTTCCAACTAATGGACTTTGAAGACAAAACCTAGTTTTGGAAGGAGTGGAGCTATATAAAGAGAAGACTTTTATTATCTATGGGATATCTTTGATCTTACAACGTTTTATTATTATCTTTTCTCTACTTTTGTTCTAGGGTTTTGAAACATGAGACTTCTCTTTCTTCTTGTGATGAACTCCTTGAATATGAGTACCTAAGTTTATTATTGGTTATGGAATAGTTGGATTTCACAAAGCATGATTCTTTGATTCAATATATTAGTTTTGTCTCATATTTATCGTGTGCAATTCTCTGAAAATATTGTTTTATGATTGATTGATTGTTTTGTCAAGTTGCAAATTGGTAGAACTTCTAATCATATTGCTAGTTTAGGGTTTATTATACGCAAAAGTGATATTCCTTGGATACAAGTAGCATAATATGATTATAGTTTGTAGTGATATATTCTTATGATCATATGTGAATCGTAACCTTTGTTAAATTGAATTAGTGCGCTTTCCACGTTCAATTGCTTTGATTGGCCTGATTTCATAGAACTTAACGCATCTAGGGAATTAAACTTGATTAGTGCTTTTACACGTTAGGTTGTTCCTTTAGGTAGAATTCATATTCGCATCTTTTAATGTGTTTGTTGATGGCATGAGGAGATTTGCGGGATATTCTTGCGATCAAGGTATTCTAGGGTCTTTGATAAAAGTTGAGATTAAATATCAATTCTAGTTATTGTGAAAAGCATGTTAGTGAATGAAAACGAAATCCTTAACCAATATCTCTTCTATCTTATTTGTTTGCTTATTTGTTTATTTGCTTTTATTTTATTTTTAGTTTATAAAATCACAAAACTACCGGTGTTTTATATAGGAAACCGAAACAATTTGACAACCTAGACCTCTCTGTGGGATCGATCCTTTCTTGCCTTTGCTATATTTATATTTTGAGTAGTAAGAAAGTGTAATTATATTTGTGTCGCTTACGACAGCGATCAAATTTTGGCGCCGTTGCCGGGGAGGCAGCGGTTGTTAATTGTTTTGGTTTCTTATTTTTGTATTTAGTTTTTGTTTTCTTTTTATTTTTTTTTATTTTATTTTTATTTTTATTTTTTTTCTTATTTTCTGGGTTTTAACCTTGGTTTGGGAATTATTTCAGGTGCTTATTTCTATGGAAGGAGCATATTGGAGCAATGGATATGATTTTCAACCTCCTCAACACTATGAAAATTGCCCACCATCTATGGGATGCAATCAAAACCAATTTATTGGCTATGATGCATATCCTAGAGAACCTTATGGTGATTTTCATACATACCAACAACAACCTTGTAGTGGGTATGTAAGTCAAGCACCTAGGTGGGATAATTCTACATCTAATTGGCTTTATTCGAGTTGTATGCAGATTTTGAATGGATTACAAGACATGCAACAAAGGCTAGACCAACTTGACCGTGATAGAGAGAACGTCGCACAAAACAATTTTTGGAATATTTCTTCTTACCCGACTCCAGATCGTAGTTATGATCATTTACCCATTCAAAGGGAAGAGTCATGGGAAAGAGAACATATTGTAGTCAATGGTGGTAAGCGTGTGAACGTCAGGAAACTTACGCAGAAATTATACAAGTTGGAAGATGATGGAGCCTCGGAAGAGCTAGTCGATGAAATTAGTAGGACCATTCATATGGAACTTAAACGACGTCGTGATAAGGGTTGGGAAACCGACGACGATTCTTATTATGGTGAGTCTGAAGATGAAGACGAAGATGAATGTGTTAAAAAGGACCAACCTTTGGAGATATTTGATGACATTAGTGTAGTTGACTCAATTATTGATCTTTATAATGATCAACCACCTATTCAAAAGGTAATTGAGTATGATGAAACTAGTGTGTTACACAACTTCTTTGCAACAAGGTGTGAGTCTAATAAAGAGGAGTGTGTTGAGAATGAGACCGTTATGACCAATATTATGGAAGACCCAATTGAGCTTGCGAATGATTGTAATGATGATGTTTATGTCGATACTTTGGTTAAGGCAGAAACGGACGAAGAATGGTTGCAAGGTTTGATAGAGGACCATGATATACAAGAGGTGAATAATTCACTTGAGTTTTTCAGGGATGAAGAGGATTCCGTGATACAAGAGATTGTGAAAGGTTTATCTAACCCTTTGCCTATTGTTTCTTCTCCTTTACCTCTTATTGGTTTGAATATATGTGCTTCGAGAACTTTATTGACTGATTTTGTTTCTCGATTCCCTCCATTAGAGATATTTGATTCTCATGCTATGCAGGTTATGGAACCAGAAACCGTGGAAGTACCCGATGTCTATATTCTTTATACACTTCCAAGTGTGGACAAGAATAAGTGTGGGGGAAGCTTTTATCGGTTAATAGCTTCACTTTTGCTTTATTGTACTAATATTTGTGTGAGGCTAGTGTTTGCAAAACAGGTTCTATGGACGGATCCCCAACTTTTCCGATTATTGGTGTACGGGGAATGAATCTTACGAGAAGCTAGGTCGGGCCGTCGACTTTAAAACAAGCGCTTAGTGGGAGGCAACCCACCGGTTTTGTATCTCTTATCTTTTTGCTTTTTATTTTTGTTTCGTTTATTTATATTTTTTTTTACTGTTTTTATATCATATTTGAATCCCCATGTTTAATTTCATTGAGTCCGGAATCTATCTTAGAAGAGAATTAGGACGAATACCTTTTCGTCAGAAAATTTCAGACTGCGCGTAGTTCAGTCCAGAGACCATAACTGTCAGACCGTTTATCAAAACACTGTGAAATTTTGACACTGTGTAGAAAACACGTAGGTGAACAACTTTTGTGAAATGGAGTTTTTCCAAATTCCTTACCAATTTGCACAGTTTTTGCGTTTTATCTGCTGTTACGTCAGAATTCAGAACTTTCGGTTTTTCACATTGAGGACAATGTGAAGTTTAAGTGTGGGGGAGCATTTATATGTTTGTATAGTTTGTTTTTGACACCATTAGTGGATGGAACCATTTTGAATGCAGGAGTTGAGGAACCAATTAACTAAAAGGGAAGAATATAGCTCAGAAATCACAAATTAACATGATAGTTGTTACCATATCTCGGAATATCACCATATCGCATTCTATTTTTATTTTTCCATATTTATCTATTGTTCTCTAAGTGTTTTGGTGGGTCACTAAACATCGACGTGTTATTACTGCTAGGATGAAATAGAGTGGTTGAGTTACATGAAAAAAAAAAAAAAAAAAAAAAAAAAAATGAAAAAAATATATGACAAAAAAAAAATTTGAAAAAGAAAAAAAGAGACCGACCAATTAGACCAAAACGGAATAAAAAGACACTTGGGAATAGCAGTATGTGTGAAACGTAGTCCCTGTCTCCGTCGCCTAAACAAGCGTGGAATGCAGGATCCAAGGCAACTATCATGTACTTGCTGACAAGAAGCATGCGCTTGGATCTAAAAAAAGATCTAATCATGCCGTCTAAAAAAAAAAGAGAAATTGGATCCAGTTTGATCCAATCATATAAAAAAATTATTATTATTATTGTGTTGAATAAAGTCACTCTTGGTTCCCTTGTATATGCCAATTGATTTGATGTAGCATTCAAAGCACCAAGTAGCTCAATCCAATAGGATTAGGTTCATCTTAGCAGATGACCTTGAGACAGAGATATGGGAAACATCGAACACTTGTGAATATTCGCCAACATCTACATCTATATCCATCTTCTTAATCTTTTCATTGTGATTGTGGTTTGTTAGTTTCCGAGTATTGTGGCTTGTTCGACTATCTAATTGGAGTTTATTTACTAATAATATGAATTGAATTTGCAAGGTACCTCCTCCTGTAGTCAATTTGGATTCGTTCATTGATTTGTCACGAATAGACGGAGTTTGAAATATAGGTTTTGTAGGTATATCTCTAGTAAACCTTCACGAGACTATAACTCGTCCACTAGGGACACCTAGGGGTTTAAAGGCTTGTTATTTATGCTAAAAGTGACCGTAGCCTCGACGACACGGAGTTGTTGTATTTTATTGTTTTGTTTGATTTGCTCGAGGACTAGCAAAGTCTAAGTGTGGGGGAATTTGATAGGTGTAGAATACACCGTATTTAATATCTAGTATTTATGCTTTCTTTGCGAGTTTTCTTGTAAATTATGTATCTTATGTTTGCTTTTGAGTTTATTAGGTGCAATGGAGTCATTTGGAGCAAAAAGACCAATTGGAACTCGTTCAAATACAAGATTTCTACTTTTCATTGTGTAGAGGACGAGAAGACGAAGGCAATGGCGAAAGAACGGAGTCATTCTGAGTTCGTATGGAGAAGTTATGAGCAAAAACAAGAATTCTTAAGCAAAGGGCAGAATTGTCATTTTAGGGGCAAACACTATTTGGAGCCCAGTCCAGGTTAAGGGGCAACTCTCTTTAGGAGGAGCACTAAAAGGCAGCCAGCAATGGTTAGGGGGTCACTAGTTGAGTAGCCCTTATCAGGGGTGACCGGGTGTCATTATCCAGTCTACCCTAAAAATCTAATTCGAGAGAACAATTCTCTCAATAACTTTGCATCTGAGAGCTACAGCGAGAAGCAGCCATTGCTGCTGTTGATTTGTTCAAGAGGTTGAGGAGATGAAGAAGCAGAGAAGGAATTGGAGGTTGCTGTTGTTCAATCAAGAGAGTCGTTTGTTGGTGGAAGCTTACAGTCTTTGTCGAATGAAAGCAGAGATGAATTCATTGCTAGGGATTGAAGGAGTTAGGTTTACTGTTGCGGTTTGATCAATTGGGAGTGGAATCAAGAAGCCGAGTTTGAGATGAAATGGATGAGTTATATGAAGAACTACAAGCTGGTGTTGGTGGCTGAGCAGCAAGGCAAATTACAGGGGAAAAGAAGATACATGGTGGAGTTAGGAAATGGGTTTAACCCAGATTTGAAGTTCCAGCAGAGTAGGAGAAGAATTGCTGAGGTTTAAGCAAGGATTCAGCTCAGATGAGAAGTATAGAAGCTAATGGGTTTTGATCTGGTGGTGATTAATAATGGGTTTGAAATATTGGATGACTCTGGTGGTACATGGAATGGAAAATAGGCATTTCTCTCATGGGTTTGCTGTGGTTGAACCAAGAAACTGAAAAAGAACTATGCTGTTGCTTTGTGTGGTTGAATAAGGGTTCTGAATTGAGGATGAAATTGAAGTTGGTGGTGTCTGATTAAGGTTCAAGAGAACACAGCAGAACAAGGAAGATGATGGTTCTGCAATGCTTTGTAGTAAGGTTCCTGAGAGTAGGGTTGAATTGGCAAGGCAGGGCTGAATGGAGCAAAGTTGCAATGAGCATGTGTCTTGATCTTTGCAAAGAGTCGTGGATCGAGAGTTGTGATGGTGCAAGGCATGATGATACAAGGGATGGTGGCTTGAAAATGTGGTGGCATTTGCAGTTCCAAGTGGAGAGCACATTGATGTTTGTTCTTAGTATGGCCGGTGATGGAATGTGGAGCAGCAAGGCCAAGCTAGTGATGGCCTGGAAAGTGGTTAGACTGGCAATGGCTAGGCAGTGAATAATCAAGAGTGAGCTGTTGCCTTGGTGTTGCTGTTGCCATTTGCTAAATCAGGGAGAGAGCAAGGATTGCAATTAGAATATGGTATTGGATTAATTGCCAGTGTAGGACTATTTGAGCTACAGGGAAGTTGGTCAAGCAAATGGGATGGTGGCTGCTTGAGGTGGTTAAGCCATGGGTTTAATGGCATGGTAGATCGAGTGGAATTGAAGCTGCAATGCACTGTGTAAGCTCAATTGCAGGTTGGAGTTGGGTTTGATGTTGATTGTCATGGGAAGTGCAGGTACTGAAGTTAAAATGGGCACTGTGATCAGAATCGCAAGAGGAGAAGCCAAGCCATTGCAGGTAAACATGAAATATTTGGAGCCAGGGAATGAGCTGGAATTGCAGTGACAGAGGAAAAACAGCTAAGGGGTTGAGTGTTGGATCATGATGGTGGACTGTGGAGCTGTGCAAGTGATAGGGGGTTGAGTAGTGGTAATGGACTGGGAGAATGGCAGGAGATGACAAGCAATGGCAATGAGAAGTACATGGAACTGATGGCTTGAGTTCAAGTGAGCTGTTAGGATGGAGATTGGCAGTACAATGGTTGAGTGCTGAGTTGCAGCCATGGAAACTGGAGGAAGTAATATTGAGGTTGCAGGTCGAGATGGTGGTAATGCGATGGAGGTCGCATAAATGCAGAGCTGGCAGCTCTGTGGTGGTACAATGGTATTGCAGCTCAAGAATAAAGCTCATTGCAGGGAGGCAGGAGGAGATGGTAAAAGGGCATCATGAAGCTGTGGATTGAGCTAGGAAATGAGGGAATGGAAGATTGCAGAGATGCTCAGATGGTGCAGGGAAGTTACAGCCATCTTGGCTGAAGTGCAATGATTGCACTGCAGAGATCAGGCCTGGCAAGTTGGCCTGGCAAGTTGGCCTGACAGACCCTGACTCTATGACTTGACCTGGCTGACTCGGTCTGCTTGACCCGAGTCAATCACCCGACCTTGACCGATCTATTTGACTCGTTGACTCGGTGACCCGACCGTTTCGACCCGTTGACCGGTGACCGGTTTGACTTTTGCGGTCACACCTGAAATATTTTCCGGCGACTATTCCGGCAGGATTCCGGCCACAATCCCAGTCTTCCGGCGAGCGTTTTTTGGACAATTTCTACACGGGTTTCTCTCCATCGTGGGCCGGGTGAATTTCCAACTAATGGACTTTGAAGACAAAACCTAGTTTTGGAAGGAGTGGAGCTATATAAAGAGAAGACTTTTATTATCTATGGGATATCTTTTATCTTACCACGTTTTATTATTATCTTCTTCTACTTTTGTTCTAGGGTTTTGAAACATGAGACTTCTCTTTCTTCTTGTGATGAACTCCTTGAATATGAGTACCTAAGTTTATTATTGGTTATGGAATAGTTGGATTTCACAAAGCATGATTCTTTGATTCAATATATTAGTTTTGTCTCATATTTATCGTGTGCAATTCTCTCGAAAATATTGTTTTATGATTGATTGATTGTTTTGTCAAGTTGCAAATTGGTAGAACTTCTAATCATATTGCTAGTTTAGGGTTTATTATACGCAAAAGTGATATTCCTTGGATACAAGTAGCATAATATGATTATAGTTTGTAGTGATATATTCTTATGATCATATGTGAATCGTAACCTTTGTTAAATTGAATTAGTGCGCTTTCCACGTTCAATTGCTTTGATTGGCCTGATTTCATAGAACTTAACGCATCTAGGGAATTAAACTTGATTAGTGCTTTTACACGTTAGGTTGTTCCTTTAGGTAGAATTCATATTCGCATCTTTTAATGTGTTTGTTGATGGCATGAGGAGATTTGCGGGATATTCTTGCGATCAAGGTATTCTAGGGTCTTTGATAAAAGTTGAGATTAAATATCAATTCTAGTTATTGTGAAAAGCATGTTAGTGAATGAAAACGAAATCCTTAACCAATATCTCTTCTATCTTATTTGTTTGCTTATTTGTTTATTTGCTTTTATTTTATTTTTAGTTTATAAAATCACAAAACTACCGGTGTTTTATATAGGAAACCAAAAACAATTTGACAACCTAGACCTCTCTGAGGATCGATCCTTTCTTGCCCTTGCTATATTTATATTTTGAGTAGTAAGAAAGTGTAATTATATTTGTGTCGCTTACGACAATGATCGGTGCCAATGGCACGTGCGGCCATGTTGACCTAGTTGCAAGTCTTGCAAACCTAGGGCGCTATGTTGGGCGTGGGCCAAAGGCATAGCGGCTTAGAAATATGGCTTGCGGCACGTGTTGGCATGTGCCAATGGCGCGTGCGGCCATGTTGACCTAGTTGAGTCTTGCAAACCTAGGGCGTTATGTTGGGCGTGGGCCAAAGGCATAGCGGCTTAGAAATATGGCTTGCGGCACGTGTTGGCATGTGCCAATGTCACGTACGGCCATGTTGACCTAGTTGCAAGTCATGCAAACCTAGGGCGCTATGTTGGGCGTGGGCCAAAGGCATAGCGGCTTAGAAATATGGCTTGCGGCACGTGTTGGCATGTGCCAATGGCACGTGTGGCCATGTTGACCTAGTTGCAAGTCTTGCAAACCTACGGCGCTATGTTGGGCGTGGGCCAAAGGCATAGCGGCTTAGAAATATGGCTTGCGGCACGTGTTGGCATGTGCCAATGGCGCGTGCGGCCATGTTGACCTAGTTGCAAGTCTTGCAAACCTAGGGCGCTATGTTGGGCGTGGGCCAAAGGCATAGCGGCTTAGAAATATGGCTTGCGGCACGTGTTGGCATGTGCCAATGGCACGTGCGGCCATGTCGACCTAGTTGCAAGTCTTGCAAACCTAGGGCGCTATGTTGGGCGTGGGCCAAAGGCATAGCGGCTTAGAAATATGGCTTGCGGCACGTGTTGGCATGTGCCAATGGCACGTGCGGCCATGTTGACCTAGTTTCAAGTCTTGCAAACCTAGGGCGCTATGTTGGGCGTGGGCCAAAGGCATAGCGGCTTAGAAATATGGCTTGCGGCACGTGTTGGCATGTGCCAATGGCACGTGCGGCCATGTTGACCTAGTTGCAAGTCTTGCAAACCTAGGGTGCTATGTTGGGCGTGGGCCAAAAGCATAGCGGCTTAGAAATATGGCTTGCGGCACATGTTGGCATGTGCCAATGACACATGCGGCCATGTTGACTTAGTTGCAAGTCTTGCAAACCAAGGGCGCTATGTTGGGCGTGGGCCAAAGGCATAACGGCTTAGAAATATGGCTTGCGGCACGTGTTGGCATGTGCCAATGGCACGTGCGGCCATGTTGACCTAGTTGCAAGTCTTGCAAACCTAGGGTGCTATGTTGGGCGTGGGCCAAAGGCATAGCGGCTTAGAAATATGGCTTGAGGCACGTGTTGGCATGTGCCAATGACACATGCGGCCATGTTGACCTAGTTGCAAGTCTTGCAAACCTAGGGCGCTATGTTGGGCGTGGGCCAAAGGCATTGCGGCTTAGAAATATGGCTTGCGGCACGTTTTGGCATGTGCCAATGGCACGTGCGGCCATGTTGACCTAGTTGCAAGTCTTGCAAACCTAGGGCGCTATGTTGGGCGTGGGCCAAAGGCGTAGCGGCTTTGGAAATATGGCTTGCGACACGTATTTGCATGTGCCAATGGCACGTGCAGCCATGTTGACCTAGTTGCAAGTCTTGCAAGCCTAGGGCGCTATAATTGGCGTGGGCAAAAGGCATAGCGGCTTGGAGATTTGGCATTGTTGCCATGGTGCGCAGGGTGCGGCTTGGTTTGGCATTGCTGCCATGGTGCGTGAGATGCGGCTTGGTTTGGCATTGCTGCCATGGTGCGCGAGATGCGGCTTGGTTTGGCATTATTGCCATGGTGCGCAGGGTGCGGCTTGGTTTGGCATTGTTTCCATGGTGCGCAGGGTGCGGCTTGGTTTGGCATTATTGCCATAGTGCGCAGTATGCGGCTTGGTTTGGCATTGTTGCCATGGTGCACAGTATGCGACTTGGTTTGGCATTTTTGCCATGGTGCGCGAGGTGCGGCTTGGTTTGGCATTGTTGCCATAGTGCGCAAATGCGGCTTGGTTTTGGAATTAGGGTTACGTGTTGAAAAACCCTAATCCGGGTATTTTGAAAAAAATACCCCTATTAATTATTTACACCCGAGTTAAATGCTCTTAGTTAATGTGTTGCGGGTAACACTAGGTCATGGGGTTTTACGATTTTACCCCTTGTTTAAAAACCACCATCAACATTAAGTCCCCGCTTAGCTCGGAACGGGGGCTTTGTTGCGAGGTAAGCACAAGATGGTGACAAACTATCAACAGCAAACCGTAAAGAGAATTGAGGAGGCTTGTATGACCTTTTATAAATAGGATTTGGAATCCTTGCCTCTGGTAGTTTTGCAGAAATCGGGAGGCTGGCACAATTGGTGGGGCCGGTGCAACTTGGGAGATGTTGGGAAGTTGGCGTGAGTTGGGAAACTGAGCGTGCTAGCTGGTGGGACCGGCGCAATGTGGAAGCTGTGCGTGCTTGCAGGCGTGACTTGGGCGGTCATAGGGAAGTTGACGCGAGTTAGGAAACTGGGCGCGCTAGCTGGTGGGACCGGCGCAAGGTAGGGAAGATGTGCGTGCTTGCGGCGTGACTTGGGCGGTCATAAGGAAGTTGACGCGAGTTAGGAAACTGGGCGTGCTAGATGGTGGGACCAGCGCAAGGTAGGGAAGCTGTGCGTGCTTGCTGGCGTGATTTGGGCGGTCATTGGGAAGTTGGCGAGTTGGGAAACTGAGCATGCTAGCTGGTGGGACCGGCGCAATGTGGAAGCTGTGCGTGCTTGCAGGCGTGACTTGGGCGGTCATAGGGAAGTTGAAGCGAGTTAGAAAACTGGGCGCGCTAGCTGGTGGGACCGGCGCAAGGTAGGGAAGCTATGCGTGCTTGCAGGCGTGACTTGGGCGGTCATAGGGAAGTTGACGCGAGTTAGGAAACTGGGCGTGCTAGCTGGTGGGACCGGCGCAAGGTAGGGAAGCTGTGCGTGCTTGCTGGCGTGACTTGGGCGGTCATTGGGAAGTTGGCGAGTTGGGAAACTGAGCGTGCTAGTCGGCGGGACCCAGCGCAAGGTGGGAAAGCGATTGCGCTAGTCTGGCGAGACGTGTAAACAAGGAGGGAGTATGTGTTTCTACAGATAGCAAAGTTTCCTTGTTTTGCCTTCCTTCACGCGTGCGGCTTCGATCAGGGCATTGTCCATGCTAAAATCTGGAAGCGTTATGGTCCTCATTGCTTCCTTTCCCTTTTTAAGGTTCTGTATTCATACCCAACGTAATTGCATCATCTCCCTCGTTTGAGAAAGGGTTCTTCTTGTTGAGTTTCTCTCTTTGTCATGTCGCACAGAGACGAACCATTTTCTAACCAGCCAGGTTATCCAGGTGAAGGCGCGAGGTCTGACTCTGGCAGGAGCATCCCAACAAAGGTTATTCGGGTTAAGAAAATCATACCGGTATGTTTTCTTCTTCTTTGGTGGACCGACGTACGCTTTACTGCTTGTTTGATGAATGGAAAATTCTCCTTTTGTGCAGAGATATCCTGTGGGAGCATGCGTTAGTGTTTTCAACGAGGATGACCTAGTCGTTCCCCTCCCTTCAAATCCAACCTTGTTCACTGCTGCAGACTTGGAGAACGCTGATTTAGGGCTCTCTTGTTATGAATACCCCTATGCAGGTTCGTCGTTTGGGACTCGGTTGAGGTGTCTCTCCTCCAATTATCGGAATGTTAGCGGTTTCCTGGTGCAGAAAGAATTCGTGGTCCTTTATACGAGGATATGGAAGACATGCGGCCATATCGCTACCAAAGCGTGCGGTGAAGTGATGTTCGTCGCCTTGGTTTCCGTAGTGAAACTGTCTTTTGCCAATGATTGCTTTGAGATAGAGAATAAGTCCATCCGTGCCGCTGCAGAGATCTAGCCATTCAAAGGTGGGAGAACATAGCGTCCACTGCGAATCCTTGGAGTTTAATATCCATTTGGTTGCGGCATCGTCTCAATATTGTGAAAGTCGAGTTTGGTATTCTTGTTGGTGTGATTCACGTAAAACCATCTTTGGAAAAGGAGAAAGCTTTGGCCTTGGAGTCTCGGAGGATTGAAGATTTAACTCGAGACTTGAAGAGTAGGAATTTTTGATGTAGCATGTTGCAGGGAAGTGATTAGGCGTAGTATGTCTTAAGCCACTTTCCGTTGATTACTGTCTCTAGCTTTCCCCATCTTCTTTGATAATCTTGTAGTAACCACTGTCATACGCTTTAGTGATTATGTACGACCCTTCCCATTTGGGAGAAAACTTCGATGCCGATGCATCTTGCTGGATGTGACACTGGGATGCTCAGAAATTACATGATGACATATTCTGGATAGTGCAGGCTCGGGATCCTCCGCAGCCTCGTAAAGTGTTGAAGGCGTCTTCTAGACAGAGAGGTGATGATATTCTTGCGCTGCACCCTTGAAGAGTAGAGGACCTTGTTGTGGGTAAGGATTTTTGGTAGACTGTGTCTTAGGAGCTTTGACAGTGAAGGGATCCCATGTATATCTTCCGTCCTCAAGTATGGTTTACGTGTTTCCCTCTTTGTAGTAATTGCTGCTGCAATGAAGCTCTGGCTGGTATCAACGAATGAGGGGCAACAGTTCTTGGTAGGAGATGTAATCAGGAGAAACTATATTGTCGTGGTAACAAAGTAGATTGACTGATGTTCTATGGGCTTCCGTGGAAGTAAAAGGATTGTCTGGATGCGTAAGCGAGCAAACTGTCCATGATCACGAGTTTTGGCGAGATGGATTAAAAGGTGTCTATGACTACGAAGATTGGCTGGCTATGACTATGTTCCTTGATATGAGGAGTGTGGAGGCACGACCCTTTGCAGGAAGGAGTGGCGTTGAAGTGAACGTTGAAGCGAAGCCGCTGCTGGAGAATGTTGATGTGTAGCCACTTCTGGAGAGAACATTGATGCAGAGCTACATCTCAGAGAGAACGTTGAAATGACATCTTGCAACTCTCAGAGCCTTGACGGCTACCATTTTGAAGTCGGAGGCTGCGTCACATTCTGTCAAACTCGACATCCCTCAAGAGAACAGAGGTTAGGAGTCCCCAGTTACATCATTCGATCGTGCTTTCTAGGAGAGGTTGGGGTTTGGGAACGGCTTTCCCTGGCTAGAAACGCCTGCTTTCCTGATGCAGTGCGGTTGAGGGGTGAAAATATTTCTTGACGCTACGCCTTGGAGAAATATAGAATCTAACATAACTGTTTCATCATAGACTGTACGACTTTGTGGTCGAAGTTTCCATTGTGCGGAAGAAGTGTCTCCGTGAACTCAGGAGAGTTGTTGATTTCCCTTGCTTTCGATTTTGGAGAAGTCTTTCCTGATCTTCCCGTGTGACGAAATTGGATTGCTTATCCCCTTCTACTGGGCGTTCAAGAGCGACGCGAGCCTCTTCATTTATAAACGCGCGTCCTGCTGAAGTATCTTTTGTCTTCATCAAATCAACAGTGCTAAAAGGAGGTCGGCTTCTTCCGGATCTTCCAGTATCTTGCCCTGATGGTGGAGTAGCGTCTCTGGTGACGGTTGGAGCTTTCATGCTTGAAGAACCGTTGGCGTGGCGGAAGTGGCTCTGGTTCTGGTGATCGTAAGTGTATCGTGCCGAGATGACACGGTTTTGATCACGAAGTGCTGGAGCCATGGCGCTGTTTCAAAGGGCGAGGATGGTGCTGGAAGGGCGCAAGATGTTAGCGCTGGAAGGATGCAAACTGTTATCACAAAGTGTGGCACTGCGGTTGGCATGCGCGTGCGGCATGTGTGCCTGGCATGTGCGTCTGGTAAGCGTTTCTGGCATGCGCGTCTGGCAAGCGCATCAGGTAAGCGCATCTGGGGAACGCATCTGGTAGGCGCTGGATCATCTTGGAATGGGCGCTGACTTGGCGTGGACGCTGGTTAGGCATGGACGCTGGCTTGGATTTCGGTATGGTGTGGACCATTGGCTTCTTCCCATACGTAGCTCAAACAGAAATCCTTTCCTTATTCAAATTCCAAAAGGTGTTATGCTTATGAAATGGGTTGGATCCCCTTTTTACCTCGTAGCTTTGTTATCACGTCATGGTGTTAGCGGTAGCGTGGTAGTAGTAAAGTGGGCAAGCATATTCCAGCTATGTACTCCAGCGTTTCTCTTTCAATTTGTTTTATTGTTTTCTTGTGCTGGTGTAAACCGTAGCCATAGGTATACCTTTCATAAACTTGTGGAAATATTTCATCATAAATAATTCATCAAATGTCACTGTAGTAACGTCTGCTAATAGTGACAGGTAATTATTATTATGCAAAGTAGGTATGTACGGGTAGGTGAATTTTTTTTTTTGAAAGGCAAACAAAGCGCCTGGTTTATGGTTCTTGTCTTCCTGGATTTCTTGGGTTGATAGATAAATGTTAGCTTTTGAGGATATTGGATTATTTCTGGGATGAATGATTTTGATAATATAACTCTGATTATGTTTTGGGAAAGGAATATTGCTTTTATGAAAGTGTGTGCTAGCAATAGGCACAAAACGCAATAGTATGGCGGTTTTATTAAGAACCTAAAAACAGATCGTATATCTTGCCCAATCTAAATTTACTCACTTGCAAACACGCCTGTCTCCAAGTAAAAGGCGGCTTTGCTGGTAGCAAGGCGGCTTCGCTGGTAGCATCGCCAGTTAGTCCCCAATTGCTGGTAGCGTCTTCAGCGAGTCCCCAGTTTTCTGGTGTAGTTTTAACAACTGATAACCGGGTTGTCTGGCAGTTGAGTCGGACTGAGTCGCAAGTCCCCAATCGCTGGTAGCATCTTCGACGAGTCCCCAGTTTTCAAGTGTAGTTTTACAACTGGTAACCGGGTCGTCTGGCAGTTGATTCGGATTGAGTCGCCTTCCCCTACCATCTTGACATCTGGGTCGAAGAACAAGATCGACATTCTGACATTGTAGCCGATAGATCAATCCTCCTTTGTGGTCGCCAATTGTTTATGGATAAAAATCGTTTCGCTGATTTCGGTAATTTCGGTGGGTGAATGAGAAACCGATTCAAACCCTAAACAAATGTGCTTTGCACGTGAGCACTTTATAGATTCGAGAGATCGATCAGTACAAGTCCGGCCTAAACCAAGAAATGGCCGTTCCAGACTTGCTTCGGTCACAAAGTGGAGGAGAAGGGTTGATTTGGGGAGGGAAGCAAAGAAAGGTGTTGAGGAGAGTAGTATCTCGACTTGTATCAGAAAGTGAAAGCTTAGGAAGCTTGCAAGAGATGAAAGCTTTTTGGGAGAGCTTGCAAAGTTGCCTTTCTGAGAGTGTAAGTGTAGTATATCTCTCCTGACCGAGACTTGTCGTCTGGTGGAAATAGGTAAGACCTATTTATACAAGTCGAGATTGAAACGTACCCTGGCCTCATGAAGGAAGAGAGTAAAGGGTGAAATAATGGGAGGAGGTGGTAACCGCATGGTTTAATGGGCGAAAACATTTTTCACCATTATTTCCTCTTTTTATTTGACCGCTTTATTCCTTTTCACGCTTTCTTAATGTGAGCATAGTGTACGCCGCATCTTTGTGACCGCCAAACCAAAACCCTAAAGAAGCATCTCCCAGTTTGTGTCGATGTCTCGAGTGTTGGTTGCATCTTGAGTGCAAGTGGCGCTGCTAGTGGCGCGTGTGGCATGTGCCAATGGCATGTGCGGAATGCCTTGGTGGTAGGTTGCACGGTTTGCAAGTTAGGTTACCAGCGTGTGTGTTTGGCATGTGCAATGGCATGTGCGGAATGCCTTGGTGGTAGGTTGCACGGTTTGCAAGTTAGGTTACCAGCGTGTGTGTTTGGCATGTGCCAATGGCGTGTGCGGAATGCCTTGGTGGTAGGTTGCACGGTTTGCAAGTTAGGTTACCAGCGTGTGTGTTTGGCATGTGCCAATGGCATGTGCGGAATGCCTTGGTGGTAGGTTGCACGGTTTGCAAGTTAGGTTACCAGCGTGTGTGTTTGGCATGTGCCAATGGCGTGTACGGAATGCCTTGGTGGTAGGTTGCACGGTTTGCAAGTTAGGTTACCAGCGTGTGTGTTTGGCATGTGCCAATGGCACGTGCGGCCATGTTGACCTAGTTGCAAGTCTTGCAAACCTAGGGCGCTATGTTGGGCGTGGGCCAAAGGCATAGCGGCTTAGAAATATGGCTTGTGGCACGTGTTGGCATGTGCCAATGGCGCGTGCTTGGCCATGTTGACCTAGTTGCAAGTCTTGCAAACCTAGGGCGCTATGTTGGGCGTGGGCCAAAGGCATAGCGGCTTAGAAATATGGCTTGCGGCACGTGTTGGCATGTGCCAATGGCACGTGCGGCCATGTTGACCTAGTTGCAAGTCTTGCAAACCTAGGGCGCTATGTTGGGCGTGGGCCAAAGGCATAGCGGCTTAGAAATATGGCTCGCGGCACGTGTTGGCATGTGCCAATGACACATGCGGCCATGTTGACCTAGTTGCAAGTCTTGCAAACCTAGGGCGCTATGTTGGGCGTGGGCCAAAGGCATAGCGGCTTAGAAATATGGCTTGCGGCACGTGTTGGCATGTGCCAATGGCACGTGAGGCCATGTTGACCTAGTTGCAAGTCTTGCAAACCTAGGGCGCTATGTTTGGCGTGGGCCAAAGGCATAGCGGCTCGTAAATATGGCTTGCGGCACGTGTTGGCATGTGCCAATGGCACGTGCGGCCATGTTGACCTAGTTGCAAGTCTTGCGAACCTAGGGCGCTATGTTGGGGCGTGGGCCAAAGGCATAACGGCTAAGAAATATGGCTTGCAAGACGTGTTGGCATGTGCCAATGGCACATGTGGCCATGTTGACCTAGTTGCAAGTCTTGCAAACCTAGGGCGCTATGTTTGGAGTGGGCCAAAGGCATAGCGGCTTAGAAATATGGCTTGCGACACGTGTTGGCATGTGCCAATGGCACGTGCGGCCATGTTGACCTAGTTGCAAGTCTTGCAAACCTAGGGCGCTATGTTGGGCGTGGGCCAAAGGCATAGCGGCTTAGAAATATGGCTTGCGGCACGTGTTGGCATGTGCCAATGGCGCGTGCGGCCATGTTGACCTAGTTGCAAGTCTTGCAAACCTAGGGCGCTATGTTGGGCGTGGGCCAAAGGCATAGCGGCTTAGAAATATGGCTTGCGGCACGTGTTGGCATGTGCCAATGGCACGTGCGGCCATGTTGACCTAGTTGCAAGTCTTGCAAACCTAGGGCGCTATGTTGGGCGTGGGCCAAAGGCATAGCGGCTTAGAAATATGGCTTGCGGACGTGTTGGCATGTGCCAATGACACATGCGGCCATGTTGACCTAGTTACAAGTCTTGCAAACCTAGGGCGCTATGTTGGGCGTGGGCCAAAGGCATAGCGGCTTAGAAATATGGCTTGCAAGACGTGTTGGCATGTGCCAATGGCACGTGCGGCCATGTTGACCTAGTTGCAAGTCTTGCAAACCTAGGGCGCTATGTTGGCGTGGGCCAAAGGCGTATCGGCTTTGGAAATATGGCTTGCGACACGTGTTGGCATGTGCCAATGGCACGTGCAGCCATGTTGACCTAGTTGCAAGTCTTGCAAGCCTAGGCGCTATAATTGGCGTGGGCCAAAGGCATAGCGGCTTGGAGATATGGCATTGTTGCCATGGTTGTTGGTTTGGCATTGTTGCCATGGTGCGCAGGGTGCGGCTTGGTTTGGCATTGTTGCCATGGTGCGCAGGGTGCGGCTTGGTTTGGCATTGTTGCAATGGAGCGCAGGGTGCGGCTTGGTTTGGCATTGTTGCCATGGTGCGCAGGGTGCGGCTTGGTTTGGCATTGTTGCCATAGTGCGCAGTATGCGGCTTGGTTTGGCATTGTTGCCATGGTGCACAGTATGCGACTTGGTTTGGCATTGCTGCCATGGTGCGCAGGGTGCGGCTTGGTTTGGCATTGTTGCCATAGTGCGCAGTATGCGGCTTGGTTTTGGAATTAGGTTCGTGTGTTGAAAAACCTAATGCGGTATTTTGAAAAAATACCCCTATTAATTATTTACACCTGAGTTAAATGCTCTTAGTTAATGTGTTGCGGGTAACACTAGGTCATAGGGTTTTACGATTTTACCCCTTGTTTAAAAACCACCATCAACAGCAGTTTATAATATTGAATTTGGAGTCTAGAATTTGGAGTTCAACTCCCTCCTTCCACATTAGACAAATACCACCAGATAATCATATTGGTTCAACTAGGAACATATTAGGATATTTTAAATTTGAAGTATAATTTTTTATTTTCTTGGCAATTTTTTTAGTTTCAATCAAGAAAATGACATCTGGATCATTAGATCTAACAAGGTCTCTAAGATGGTTTCTAGTGTTTTTATTACCAAAACCACAAACATTCCAAGACAAGAATTTCATGATTGCAAGCAAATTGACAGAACAATTCAAAGACAAGATTTTAAAACTATGTAATAGGTTAAAGGGCTTTTTTACCTCATTCTCCCCACTAGTGATTCCATATTGTTTGTCCAATTGTATGGTCTCGTTTGTTGTTTGATTATTTGACTCACCATCAATGTTATTTGCATCACCATTCTCCTTTGTAGTATCTCGTAGCTCCTTGATTGTTACCCCCATACCTTTGTCTCTTGCCAAGCCTAGCTTGTGATTCATCTGAAACGGCCTCAGTAATAATATTGATAACAATCTCATCTTTAGGAGGAGTAAAAGTGTTGATTCTGCCATTCTTCCTTCTAGAATTCTGATTAGGAGTTGTCCAAGTACTGGGTCTAGCAGCAATAACTTTCTTCAATCTACCAACACCTCCAAATGGTAATGGCTTATTGTGAAGAGCTTCCAAATAGTTAGTTGCAGCTTTATAAGCCCCTTTACAATGATTAATGATGTGGCATTTTGGGCAAAGTTTTCTAGGTTGTTTTTCATAGAAAAACCTTACCCATTTTGTTACTCCAGAAGCAGTGATAGCTAGAACACCCCTCCATAATGGTGTTAAAAGATCAATCTTGACATGGACTTTTACAGGAACCCCTCCTACTGGAACAACATTCTTTGGTTCAATAGCTAAAACTTCTTCCATGAGCTTACCCATTTCTTTCACTGCTTTCACATTCATATGTTCTGGTTGAAGATACTGAAGTTGAATCCAATATGCTTGTTGAGACCAATCTAGTTCTTGATGACTTAAACCATGGAAGTAATAATAAAGGATAACCAGATGCCCATCTACATTCCAGGGTCCTTCTTCAATCACTTTATCCACCACCTCTTTGTTTTTCAACTTAAAGATCATTAAATTTGGATCCACTTCAATGATTTTAACATCTTCTAGAGGAATAAAATTCCAAGTGAATTGGATATTTTTTTCCAGTACTCCATAAGACATTCTTCCTTCAATGATAATCTTCCCAATCAAACAAAAGTCCCATTCCTCTGTACCTTCCACATATAAGGTATCTCCTCGATTAAGGATGATTGTGTCCTCAGTAACATTCAACTCTAAAGTTGCCTGCCTAAATCTTGCAGCCAAATCCACAACTTCAGTGTTCTTGTTGGTACTAGTTTCTTCGGAAAATTGGTTATCCGCCAATGTTTGGTAATAACTTTGATAAGTCCAAAGCTTAATATTTTGTGACTGGTTGAAGAATTGATAAATACACATATCATTAGGGTTTCTTGAAATAGATTTCAATTGATATCCCTGGGAATACGGCATGGAGATAATCTTGGGATTGTTTGAAATAGAAAAGGAAAGTATATAGATGTTGATTGACCAAAGAAGAAAGAGGGATTTGAACTTTTCAAATTTGAAACGGCTATTTGATTCTGTGTAGGTGGAGTATTCTCGAGCTAAGTTACTTATAGTAGAATCGGTGAAGCAACAAGTTTTTGAATCGGTGGTATAACAAGTTTTAACCATGGTGATGCAACTAACATTGATATCAACGGGATAAATCGAAGCTTCCACAAGCAAAGGAACAATAGTAGCCAACGCTATTACCAAAAGCAGAAAACCAGGCCAACGCCATTATGAACAAACAATCAGTAAAGACACAAGGGGAGAAGAATTAAAATTAGTTATCCATAAAATTTGCAGAAGAAGATTTAATTTGATAGAATGAAGATGTAAAGAAATTATTAAATACCCAATTAAGATGTAATTGTATTGTAAATGATTGAACAATTGAAAAAACGACGATTGAAATATACTCTGGAGCATTCTCAATTTCGAAACTTTTGAGGTATGCAAATAAGAAAACAAATGAGTAAGCGAGAAAAGGATTAAATCATCTCAAAGATCAAAAACAAAGAAAGAATCAAAGGAAACCAGATAATCGGGATAGAAAATCGGGGGTTCATAGATTGAGAAATTTAAAAAAACTGAGTTGAAACAAGTGGTCGCTCGATTCACAAAGAGGAGAGAGAAAATCCCGAAGGGAGAAAAAAAGTTTCGGTGCTGGGGAGTTTGGGTATCTGCAAATTGGTTCCGTTTTCTACCTAACAGAAGTCTAGTTCGTTTGTCACCCCTCTGACAATGCGAGGCACTTTGAGTTTTTTTTTGGCTTTCAGATTTTACTGTTCTTTTTAGACTTGAAAGATGAAGACTTTGGTAACTTACTTTAATTTTTTTTTACTGATTTAATTTTTTTAATATTTTGGATTTTTTTTTTGTTTTTGATTTCATAAAAGACCGTATCCAGTCTTACTTTATCTTTTCTGGACACCATCATGACTGGGGCAACTCCTTCCTTAAAAGTCTAAGAAACGCCCTGAACAAAATAATTGCAATGCGAATATCTATGTTTAGCACCCTACCCTTCTTATTTCTTCTACTAAGTCCCTAATTCAGTTCTCCCAAATATATTATTAAAACCCTTCTGTTTGAATTTAGGGGTCTTTTATTCCGGAAAATGAGTCATTTGTCCAAATATTTTTAAAACATGGTTCAAATGGACGAGTAAAAATTAGTATGGGTGAAATGGATACAAAAAAAATAGCAAGGATGAAACTGGATTAATCCTGACTTCAACTTAAAAAATAGCAAGGATGAAACTGGATGCATCCTGATGTAAATTAAAAATAAGAAAAAGTATTTGAAAATGGGTAGGATGAAACTGTTTACATCCTGGCTATTTTTACATTTTTGTCCATTTAAACAGTATCAAAATCTAAATGTCCTTTTCACCCAGAAAATATTGATTTTGATCTTTTTAACCAATTTTGTGCTTTTATTGGGCTCAGACTGCAATGAAGCCATACGAGGTTCTCAGATTTGTTTAAATTCTTACACATATACGATTTCGATGTATTGCTTAAGGAATTCCCAGATGTTTAAGTTTTATTTTTCAATTTTCGGTTCTGAGTTCTTTATGGACGACCTTTACTTTTAACTCTCCTTTTGAGGCATCTGTTGCTATTGGTATATGCATGTATGTATCCGGAAACCATCCTGTCAAGCATCTCTCTTTCCAGTACAATAATTCCTTGCGCACTTCTTTATCAATGGTCGGTGGGAAGTAGACAGTGGCAAATAATTTCATTTCATACTGTTGGTCGATTTGAAAGAACACTTATCTCAGTAAGAAATGCGTTCCAGACGTGCAAGTACTGGCGCTACTTTTGTCGACTTGGTGAATGCTCTAGGAATCAGGACATCCAATATAAACTGATCTAGTTTGCTAACCGCACATCTATATACCGCTGTGATTAGCATGACAAGTTACCGACCAAAACCTATTACGCGCGGAACTGCTAGGTATTCTTTCCAACTAGTACTGCCTGCCAGCTAGAAAAGGGGAAAGTGTATTACTGTATATGCATATAAGCAACTTTAGCTGTTTATCATGTGATTCTTTAGTCCTTTACTATTATTACTCATTAATCTTCCTAGAAGGTAACTTACATTGAAATTACATTGAAATAACTGATTTGCTTGAAGGGAAGCCTCATTTCAGTCTATAAAGAAAACACATCTGCACTCTCATATCTATTTCACTCTCTCTAAAAAACACACTTTAGGAAAAATTACCTTCTTTTTCCGTTTCTACCTCATCTTCATCTCTTCATTTCTTTTATCTATACTTCACACACATAATCTCATCATGGCTATGGAACAAATTCTGGTGAATGGTGTAACTGAGATCTTGAAACCGTTGATATCTCTAATTGATCAACAGATTACTCTGGCATGGGGTGTAAAAGACGACTTAAGAAAACTCAAGAATACCTTAGAGTCTATTCAAGCTCTAATTGCTTCTGCTGAGGAAAAACAAGTTAATGATCCTACTGTCAGACTTTGGATGAGAAGGCTTAAAGACGTTATTTACGATGCAGACGACGTTATGGATGAGTTCTCATACCAAACCTTGCGACGTCATGCAACCGGAAGACGACTTAAAGATAAGATAAGAGAATTTGTTTCACCCTCTAATCCACTTGCATTCTGTTTCAAGATGGCTAGTCAAATTCTTGCCATCAATGAAAGGTTAGAAGAAATCTACAAAGACAGTAAAATGTATCAGTTTCAAAATACTGGCATTGTCCAAGAAAATACGACTATGGTTTTTCAAAATAATCGATTAACCTCATCTGTTGGTGGTACTGATTCAATATTTCTAGGGAGGGAGGCTGCAAAATCAGACATAATACAGAAACTAATCAACAAGTCATCGCCATCATTATCGTCGTCATCATCTGGGATTTCTACTCAGCAGCAGAATGTATCCGCTTTATCCGTAATGGGTATGGGCTGACTGGGTAAGACAACTGTAGCTCAAATGGTCTACAATGATGACCACATAGAGAGAAACTTTGAGCTAAGAGCTTGGGTTTGTGTCTCTGATCCTTTTGACATCCATAAGATTTTAAGAGATATCATCGAGTCCATTACTGGAAATAAATGTGAGGATCTATCAAATGTCGATGCACTGTCAAAACAAGTCAAGGAAAAATTGATCGGTAAGAAATATTTGCTAGTGCTCGACGATTTATGGAATGAAAATGTCACGTATTGGGAAAAACTGAAGAGCTACCTAAGCTATGGCGGCATCGGAAGCAAGATATTAGTAACGACACGCAGTCGAACAGTTGCATCTGTTGTAGGCGGTGATGTTCGTGATCTTGAAAAGTTATCAAATGATGTTTGTTGGTCCATTATCAAGCAGAAAGTTTTATCCCAGGGTGGAGTGGTATTGACTGATCAAGAAATCATTAGTATTGGCAAGGATATAGCCAAAAAATGTGATGGACTACCCCTTGCAGCGAACTTACTTGGAAGTTCAATGTGTTCGAAAAGAGAGAAAAGCTATTGGCGGTCAATCGTAGACGACATTGATCGATTGCAAGGTACATCTGAATATAACAATGTCATTTCAATTTTAAAGTTGAGCTACGATAATTTATCTCCCCCTTTGAAGCAATGTTTTTCATATTGTTGCATCTTTCCTAAAGATTGGAAAATAAATAGAGAGATGTTAGTTCAATTATGGATGGCGGAAGGATTCCTTTTGTCATCAAGTGGAGGAGAAAATGTATCTCTCGAAGATATTGGAAATGAATATTTCCAGTATTTGGTGTGGAGTTCGTTCTTCCAGGATGTGCAGAAGGATGAAGAGTCCGGTGACATTGAGAAATGTAAGATGCATGATTTGGTGCATGATCTTGCAACGAGTGTTCTAGATCCTAATGAATTTAGAGTCGCGAAGGTAAGAGATGAGAAGGAAGAAGTTTCAAAAGTTCGACGCTTACAACTGCTATTTGATGAAGGACAAAGTTTGGCATCTCCTAAAGTATTATCAAATGCAGTGAAACTGCGTACAATTGTTGCTCTTCAACCAAAGAATATTTCGCATATCAGTTGTTTCCTTCAATGTAAGCGTTTACGCGTACTATGTCCTCTCGGTGGCCGGGGTACATGCTCACTCTCTTCTTCGATTTCTAAACTGAAGCATCTGAGGTATCTTGATCTCTCAAACATGGATTTATCTCCTGGGGTATCTTTAAATCATTCTTACAATTTGCAAACACTCATACTGAGAGAATGCAGAAACGTTCCTAGCTGTCTTCTTAATAAGATTGGATCTTTGAAGAATTTGAGGCATCTTGATATCTCGTGGTTGGACATTAAATCTATACCTGAAAATATTGGGTCCTTAGAACATCTAAGTTTCCTTGATCTTTCAGTTACAGAAATCTCAAAGTTACCGGATTCTATCACTTGTATCGACAGTTTAAAAACGTTGAAGTTCTATTATTGTGAAAATTTAGATGCCTTACCTAGAGATCTAGGAGCACTGACACGATTAAGTTGTCTTGATTTGAGATATACTTCCATCAAGGTATTGCCTGAATCATGCATTAGCAACCTCTTCAATTTGGAGATAGTGGAACTAGGATTTAAATGTAAACTTCCTAAAGAAATTAAGAATTGGCCGAAATTGAGAATTTTTACTCATGGGAGATTTGATGATGTAATGCCTAGAGGTATAGAAAGGCTTACCTGCCTTGAAACATTAGAGTCTTACATGGTTAGACAAGAAACAGATGTATGTGGAAGTGGCATTGAAGAGTTAGCCGGCTTAAACTCCCTTCAGGTGTTACAGACCAGAAAACTTGAAAATGTGAGAGGTGGAATAGAAGATGCAGAAACAGCAAAGTTAAAGGACAAGCAACATCTTCGAGAATTACGGCTGGAATGGGGTTCCACTGGTGTTGATGATGACCAAGTACGGAGTAGTAGAAGTGTAGAAGATACTGCAGTGTTGGAGGGTCTCAAGCCTCACTCAAATTTGAAGCATTTGCGTATACATGGATTCTCAGGTTTAAAGCTTCCAAAGTGGATGATGGGTTGTTCATTATCAAACTTCCTTCCGAATTTGGTGAGAATATATTTCGCAGATTTCAATAATTGTGAGCAGCTTCCATCTCTAGGCATGCTCCAATTTCTTAGGTATCTTTGGATCGTGGGAATGAAATCAATCAAGTGTCTGGGTGAAGAATTCTATTTTCAACAAGAAAACAGAGTAAAAGAAGAAGAAAGCAGTAGTAGTACTGCAAAGAGATCCTCATTATTCCCTTCGTTATATAATTTGAGTATCGAATTGGAAAACTTAGAAGAATGGGTTCCTCCTCCTCTTTCTTCTTCTTCTTCTTGTTTTCCTTCTCTTGAGAAGCTGAATATCATTGACTGTAAAAGATTGAGAAGCACACCACCGATAACTTCGTTTTATTCTCTTAAGGATTTGATATTATATGGTACCAATGATTATGCAGTAAACTCATTATTCAATAGAAGAGGAGGAGGAGAAGGATGTAGTTCTTCTCTCACAAATATTATAATAGCGAACTCTGAAGATCTAATATATTTACCACCACTGGGTGTACTACTCCAACACAATACTTCGAATCTTCAGTTACTAAGGATTACCAACTGCTCTAATTTTCAAGGTTTTCGTGATGATGGTGATGATCGAAACAACAACAACAACAAGAGTTCTATTCGTTCACTGTGGTTAGAAGATTGTCCTGTTTTAACATCTCTACCGGATTTACGATCATGTACTTCACTTCGGGTATTAACAATCTGGAAATGCGACAAACTGAATAATAAGGAGTCGATACCTTATGATCTTAAGAAGTCCCTCACCTTTCTTGATGTACTCAAAGTTGATTTCATTCAAAGAGACGAGGGTGGTTCGGATGTACCTAGTGTATATCAGTTAACTAATTTGATGGAGAAGAAGAAGTAGATCTGCTTGCTACGAATTCGTATCTTCTTCTAGTCCCTTCTCTCTCCCTTCTCTCTAGCTGTTTGATAGAATTACCAAACAAGGTTACTGTACTTTGCTTATGAATTTTATTGGTCCACCAGGTTGGTTGGATATGAGAGGGGATATGATTTATTGGATCGATGGTGAGGAATGAACAAGCAACCAGGCATGTCTTAATTTTGCTCTTGTGGACTTGGGTCTGATGGAACAGATAGGCTAGTAAAATTGGTACAAGAAATGCAGCACTGTAAAGTGTCTAAATCTGAAAATGGAATGAGCATAGTAGGAAGAAACTGTCTACGAAGCAGTGAACAGATTCCAGAGGTAACTTTCTGAAACCTCAATTAAGAACAAATAAAGATTAGGGATCATTGCATTGCGTCCATGCTAAAATTCTCTTCTTGAGTAGAGATTGTTATTCCAACTCGTTGTATCCGACTGATCTTGTTCAAGATACTAAATTGCAGATTCAACAAAAGTACAAATCTGCCACAGGATTCATGCCGTTTGTTTGTGAAGGTTCGTCTCAGGTCTTTGGACAGTTTGGGTATCTGAAAATTTGTCGCCGTTCTCCACCAACACAAGCACTTTGAGTTCGTTTCCTTTTTTTTTTTTTTGGCAATTAGAGGCACTTTGAAATTTTTTTACAGATTTTACCATTCTTTGTTAATCATTAAGTGTCTATCTTTCATCGTAGAGTCTCGGTTGCAAGTTGTAAATGTTGGAATCTTGCAACAATGAACAAAGACGTTAGATGTATCAAAAATAATATGTAAAGAACTAATGCGAAACAACTCTACCGAAATAACTTGACGAGGGCAGAATCACAGGTTCAACAAGTTGTCCTTAACACATTAGTTCGCGGGTATACTCGAGTTGAGTAATGCTAAACCCCTCACAGCGAAGATGTGTCCAGGATAAGACTGCCCGATATAACTTGAGTTAGCACAACGCAAGTTACCCTCTCTTCGAACTCAGCAACAGGGATGGAAGTAAAAACGTATGGAGAAACCCTAGAAACAAAAGAAGAATTTTTCTGTGTATAGAAAACAGAATTTCGAGTTGTATTTAAAGGAGAAGATACTTGCAAATCAAGTTAGGTTTTGGTTTTGGTTTTCTTTAAAAACTAGTAAAACACCTAAAAGGAATTTACCCATAAATAAAACTCTAAAAATATTTTAGGAATTAATTTCCTAAAGAAAAACTCGCCCAAAAAATAAATTCGAGTAGAAGAGGAACTTGGTGCATGGCATACGCGCATATCGCATGGGTCAAAATTTGTATTTTTTCCCACCCGCTCCACCCACAATGTTGTTTTACAACATATCCATAAGCATATGGCTATATAGTGGAGCTCCTTCTCTATTATACCCAATGTGGGACTAAAAGAGATTCATTCACTCATAAAATGAGCAAGTATCCTTGGACCCATAGGTCACTAGATCAAACCACACCAAGACCAAAATATTTTTATTAAAACTCATTTTTCTCCAACAATCCCCCACATGAATGAAATCTCGGAAAACGAAAAAATCAGAGTAAGGAAAATACCATTTAGGCAAAGGTGTCCATGAGGTCTTGAACCCTTACTTAGTGAGAAGTTACCGGAACTACTAGCTAAACAAAGTGAACCTAGTCTTGAACGATAGCGTTGGTGTAATTCGCGACAACAACCACATGATATTCTCCTGTGTTGCTAAGTTCGTGCCGTGTTGTCCAATTTGGCCTTGGACATATCATGTTCCATCAAGAGTGTTACTGCTACACCCCACTTCAATCTTAAATTGAAACTATGGAACTCATTAAGACTTATTTAAAAGTCATCCTCCACATGCAGTCACACTATCACATCAACACCATAGGGAAGGGACAGAGAATGAAATTCTCTGATAGTGTTTACCTTTACCCACCATGAATTAGTTGTCTCATTTGAAACCTTGATCTTGGAATCTCCAGTCAGCAAGGTTGAGTATCCTTCATGGAAAGTTTAATTATTGAGCCTAAACCCCATCCCCCTCGATGCTTTACTAACTATCTCCTTGGACAAACCTTTCGTCAAAGGGTCCGCGATATTCTCCTTGGACTGCGTCCAATCTATGGAAATAACGCCTGTTGAGATTAGTGTTTTCAAAGTATCATGTCTTCTACGAATATGTATAGACTTTCCATTGTAGAAGCTACTCTTAGCTCTACCTATCGCAGATTTGTTTGTCGAGTGTATAGATATAGCTGGCACAGGCCTATGCCGAGAGGAATATCTTCTAAAAGTTTCTTAGCCATTCGGCCTCCTCTCTGCTTTATCTAACGCAATAAACTACGATTCCATAGTGGAACGAGCTATACATGTCTGTTTGGAACTCTTCCAAGATATAGACGCACTCGCTTAGAGTGAATACATATCCACTCGTAGACTTAGAATCCTACGATCCTGTTATCCGGTTTGCATCGCAAAATCCCTCAAGGACACCGGATATCCTTTGTAATTCAAACTAAAGGTCATTGTGTACTTCAAGTACTTTAGCACTCTAATAAGTGCATCCCAATGTATCTGCACTGGATTACAAGTATACCTGCTTAACCTACTTACAGCATAAGCAATGTCTGGTCTCGTACAATTCATCAAATATATCGAGACTTCCTATGACTCTCGAGTATTCAAGTTGGTTAACTCCTACACCCTTATTCTTCCCGAGACGACAGTTAGAATCATAAGGAGTACACACAAAGTTTCTGATTAAAGCGATTAAATTTCTTAAGTATGGATTCAACATAATGAGACCGACTCGGACTATAGCCATTAGAAGTTTTTCAAATCTTCATCCCTAATATGACATAGGGGGGCCTAAGTCTTTCATATCAAAGTTCTCATTCAACAGTTTCTTAGTGGAATTAATAACATCCATGTTTGTACCTAGTATAAGCATATCATCAACATACAAGCATACAATCACACAGGCATCCTTGACAAGTTTAGTATAAACACACTTATCGATTCATTAATTCTAAAACCACTAGAAATCATCACATGATCAAATTTTTCATGCCATTTGTTTAGGTGCTTGTTTCAATCCATACAAAGATTTAACCGGTTTACACACTTTCTTTTCGCAACCTTTAACTACAAAGCCCTCAAGGTTGTTCCATATAAATTTCTTCATCTAACTCACCATTAAGAAACGATGTCTTTACATCCATTTGATGTATCTCTAAATTATGGATGAGAGGCTATAGCAATTAACATCCTAATGGAGCTAATTCTACTCTTTGGTGAATAGGTGTCAAAGAAATCTATACCTTCTATTTGTCTGTAGCCTTTAGCTACCAGCCTAGCCTTGTATTTTTCAATAGTTACATCTATCTTACGTTTTCTTTTGAAAATCCATTTACAACCTATGGCCTTACACCCTGGAGGTAAATCTACAAGTTCAAAAGTACCGTTTTCTCGAAGGGAATCCATTTCACTAATGGAAGCTTCTTTCCACCACGGAGCTTCTGGACAAGTCATGGCTTCTCTATAAGTCTGAGGATCAGACTCGGCTAGGTATGTAATGCAACCAGGATAGGTTTTCTCAGTTCTAACCCTTTTACCTCTTCTAGGTTCCACTTCTGGTTCATCTTCCTCTAAAGGTAATAATTGACTAGTTGAAGGAACATCTAGGGGATCATCTAAACATCTCTTTCGAGAATCACGTTTCAAAGGAAAAACAGTTTCAAAAAACTCAGCATCCCTAGACTCCATGATAGTATTCAACCCTATGTCAGAAATTTCTAACTCACAACCATAAACCTATGAGCACTAGAATGCTCAGGATACCCTATAAAAACACAATCAACGGTTTTGGGTCCTATCTTATTTTTCTTAGGAGGAGGGATGCCCACCTTAGCCAAGCACCCCCACACTTTGAAGTAATCATAAGATGGTTGTCTACCTTTCCATAACTCATATGGAGTTTTATCTGATCCTTTAAAGGGTACTCATTCGGGATGTAATTGGCGGAGAGGATAGCCTCCCCCACAAATTCGAAGGTAATCCCTGAACTAATCAACATGGCATTCATCATATCCTTAAGGGTACGGTTCTTACGTTCAGCTACACCATTGGACTGAGGTGAATAAGGAGGGGTAACCTCATGTATTATGCCATGTTCTTCACAGAAATCTCCTATAGGAATTCTGTACTCACCACCACAGTCAGACCTAATATTTTTAATGGTAGTATTCAATTGGTTTTCGACTTCACTTTTATATATCTTAAAGGCTTCTAAGGCATCATCCTTCCCTCTAAGTAAGTAAACATGGCAGTACTTCGTACAATCATCTATAAAAGTAATAAACCATTTCTTACCACCTCTTGTTTGAACTGACTTCATATCAACTAAGTCTGAGTGGATTAAATCTAAGGGTTTAGAGTTTCTCTGGACATTCTTATTGAATGATTTCTTAGCATGCTTAGATTCTACGCAAATCTCACACTTATGATATTTATCTAACGTGAATTTGGGTATGCAGCCTATGCTAGCCAATTTATGCATTGATTTATAGTTTACATGACCAAGTCTACCATGCCAAACGTTCAATGACACACACATGTAAGCAGAAGAATCATTCAATTTCAATTCAGACAGGTTACATTAAGTTTATATAGACCCCAGTCTTATAACCCTTACCCACATAATCATTGCCCTTAGTTACTATAAGTTTTCTAGACTCAATTGTAACTTTAAAACCCTTATCATCTAAAACAGAACAAGAAACAAGATTTTTGCAGATGTCTGGAACATGAAGAACTTCATTCAATGTGAGAGTCTTTCCAGATGTGAGCTTCAAACCGACCTTTCCTTTTCCGCAACCTCGATGCGGATGAGTTACCCATATAGAGTTTCTCGCCTTCTCCTACCCTCCGGTAGGAGGTGAACAGTCTTTGTTCCCACAAACATGCTTGGTAGCTCCGAGTCTACCCACCATCCATCACATTGGTCACCAGATTAACTTCGGACACCACAATGAGAAAACTCTTCTTTGCTTTTCTCAACCAAGTTAGCATTATTCTTCTTATCCTTACGTTGTCTACAGTGAACTGCCATATGACCAGTATTTCCACACACCCAACAAGGACCCTTAATTTTAATAATGCTAGATTCTGGTTTACGAAACGTACCTTTCTTGTTAGGTCCATGCTTCGAGTTGCGATTGTTGTTGTCACCTTTTCCAGCTTTGGATGGCTTATGTTCAGACATATGAGCTTTGTTAGACATGTCCCTTGCAGATGACACGTTCTTGTCTTTGGTGCACAACATCTCTTCCACTTGAATCTTCTTTCCCAATTCAACCATGTTGATCTCGCCAGTTTCATGCCTCAGCTTTTTCTTGTACTCCGACCAAGAAGATGGTAACTTCTCAATCACCGCAGATACTTGAAAAGTCTCATCAACAACCATACCTTCAGCAAGAATCTGGTTAATGATTTGTTGAAGTTCGAGGAATTGATCAACAACAGACTTATCATTCATCATCTTGAACTCCATAAACTTTGCCACCAGAAATTTCTTGCTTCCCTGAGTCTCGACTTGGTACTTTGCTTCTAACGCAGTCCACAACTCATAAGCAGTCAAGTTCTCTTTAGCATTGTAAAAATCATACATCGCATCTTCCAAACCATTCATGATATGATTTTTAGCCAGAAAATTAGACCTCGTGTTAATATTGACCTCCTCCTCAGACAAAATTTCAAAGATTGTACAAGTCATCACCGGAACCAGTACATAGTCCAGTTCATGATGGCTCAGATAAAACAACATCTTGGATTGCCATCTCTTGAAATCCTTTCCGTTAAACTTTTGTGGTCTTTCTACATCGTTGATTCCCATTGTTACAAGGAATACTAATGTGTTAAGATTGTTGGAATATTGCAACAATGAACAACACGTTAGATGTATCAAAAATAATATGTAAAGAACTAATACGAAACAACTCTACCGAAATAACTTGACGAGGGCAGAATCACAGGTTCAACAAGTTGTCCTTAACACATTAGTTCGCGGGTACACTCGAGTTGAGTAATGCTAAACCCCTCACAGCGAAGATGTGTCCAGGATAAGACTGCCCGATATAACTTGAGTTAGCACAACGCAAGTTACCCTCTCTTCGAACTCAGCAACAGGGATGGAAGTAAAAACGTATGGAGAAACCCTAGAAACAAAAGAAGAATTATTCTGTGTATAGAAAAAGAATTTGAGTTGTATTTAAAGGAGAAGATACTTGCAAATCAAGTTAGGTTTTGGTTTTGGTTTTCTTTAAAAACTAGTAAAACACCTAAAAGGAATTTACCCATAAATAAAACTCTAAAAATATTTTAGGAATTAATTTCCTAAAGAAAAACTACGCCCAAAAAATAAATTCGAGTAGAAGAGGAACTTGGTGCATGGCATACGCGCATATCGCATGGGTAAAAATTTGTATTTTTCCCCACCCACAATGTTGTTTTACAACATATCCATAAGCATATGGCTATATAGTGGAGCTCCTTCTCTATTATACCCAATGTGGGACTAAAGAGAGATTCATTCACTCATAAAATGAGCAAGTATCCTTGGACCCATAGGTCACTAGATCAAACCACACCAAGACCAAAATATTTTTATTAAAACTCATTTTTCTCCAACAATCCCCCACATGAATGAAATCTCGGAAAACGAAAAAATCAGAGTAAGGAAAATACCATTTAGGCAAAGGTGTCCATGAGGTCTTGAACCCTTACTTAGTGAGAAGTTACCGGAACTACTAGCTAAACAGTGAACCTAGTCTTGAACTGATAGCGTTGGTGTAATTCGCGACAACAACCACATGATATTCTCCTGGTGTTGCTAAGTTCGTGCCGTGTTGTCCAATTTGGCCTTGGACATATCATGTTCCATCAAGAGTGTTACTGCTACACCCCACTTCAATCTTAAATTGAAACTATGGAACTCATTAAGACTTATTTAAAAGTCATCCTCCACATGCAGTCACACTATCACATCAACACCATAGGGAAGGGATGAGAGAATGGGAAATTCGATAGTGTTTACCTTTACCCACCATGAATTAGTTGTCTCATTTGAAACCTTGATCTTGGAATCTCCGTCAGCAAGGTTGAGTATCCTTCATGGAAAGTTTAATTATTGAGCCTAAACCCCATCCCCTCGATGCTTTACTAACTATCTCCTTGGACAAACCTTTCGTCAAAGGGTCCGCGATATTCTCCTTGGACTGCGTCCAATCTATGGAAATAACGCTTTGTTGAGATTAGTGTTTTCAAAGTATCATGTCTTCTACGAATATGTATAGACTTTCCATTGTAGAAGCTACTCTTAGCTCTACCTATCGCAGATTTCTTTGTCACGAGTGTATAGATATAGGCATTTGCACGAGGCCTATGCCGAGAGAGGAATATCTTCTAAAAGTTTCTTAGCCATTCGGCCTCCTCTCTGCTTTATCTAACGCAATAAACTACGATTCCATAGTGGAACGAGCTATACATGTCTGTTTGGAACTCTTCCAAGATATAGACGCACCTGCTAGAGTGAATACATATCCACTCGTAGACTTAGAATCCTCTGATCCTGTTATCCAGTTTGCATCGCAAAATCCCTCAAGGACGGCTGGGATATCCTTTGTAATTCAAACTAAAGGTCATTGTGTACTTCAAGTACTTTAGCACTCTAATAAGTGCATCCCAATGTATCTGCCCTGGATTACAAGTATACCTGCTTAACCTACTTACAGCATAAGCAATGTCCGGTCTCGTACAATTCATCAAATATATCAGACTTCCTATGACTCTCGAGTATTCAAGTTGGTTAACTCCTACACCCTTATTCTTCCCGAGATCTACAGTTAGAATCATAAGGAGTACACACGGGTTCTGATTAAACCGATTAAATTTCTTAAGTATGGATTCAACATAATGAGACCGACTCAGACTATAGCCATTAGAAGTTTTTCAAATCTTCATCCCTAATATGACATCAGCGGGGCCTAAGTCTTTCATGTCAAAGTTCTCATTCAACAGTTTCTTAGTGGAAAAGATGTATTGGTTCATGAAAATGCCCCAAAGGGAACAAAAAGATTGTTCTCAAGCATACTGCCAGGATGAAGGTGAAGAGTATGAAGCGTATACTTTTTTCATCTCCTGATAAAGTCATTAATATTTCTACTGACTCAATTGAGTCTTCTTCAAGAAGGAATCGAGCTTCCCGACATACACTCCGGTGTCGCCTTACGAGAAGTCCTTGAATGAATTGTTTGATGAAATAGTTCATGCTGATGTTATTCCAGTTTTTTTTGCATTCCCCGTCAAGATAAATGGTGTTCGAATCACCGAAGAGGATTCTGCCATTTTCGATCCCGACGTTGCCAAAGGCTTGGCAAACGGATGTCTTCTACCCAAAGACCGTCTGGCTTATGCCCAGATTAATGACCAGACAGAAATATTTGGGATCTACAATACGAACATGTTTCACCTCCTATCTTCAATAGATCGTGCAAATCAGATATTGAAATCTGCTACAGCTGAGCGGGATAACGTGATTCAAGCCGCCCTTGCCAACAGAGACCTCGAAATCAAGCGCCTCTGTCGCGAGATAGCTTTTAAGGATATGGAGATTCAAGATCTCAAAGACGACTTGGAGGAATACCACTAGGAGGCGCACAATTGTCTTTATTTTATTTTTGAAGCACTAGCATTTATTTATTTTTTTAGTTTGTTCCTTAGGAATCTTTATTGAAATAAAATCGTTAATATTATTTTTTATTTTTGTTTAGTTTTGCAACCTCTCCAACTTTGAATTCTCATTACCCTAGAACGGGGTTCCATTTCCCATGAAACGAGGTCCTTGCTTATTTTAAGCTTGCGCTAATATTAGTTAGCTTGCTTATGAATTTGCGCAAGATTGACTAAGATTGTGCGAAGGGTATATATATATTCCTTCTAATCAAAGACAATTTAATTCTCACTGCCCTGAGATGGGATTCCATTGCCCATGGAACAAGGTCCTTGCTATTCTTGAGCCTGGGCTAAACCGGTTTAGTTTGCTCGCAAATTGCGCAAGTATTGACTAAGACCGTGCAAGGAAAATGTTTCCTCTAATAAAAGTCAAGTTGGAATCGGTGCTGGCTATGCGAGGGTCATTGCTTGACATCTCTGGCCAGTATGCCTGGATTTTTTGTTCGATTTTAACTATGTTATTGCTAAACAATCCCGGTTAATATCGCAGTTTATGTATTAATAAAATTTCTAATAATACTAGTTAATCTTTTAGGATTACCTCAGCAGATATGCCTTTCATATTTTGAGAATGCGAATATCGTATAATTATTACCATGCTCCATCCGTCCCATCTTCTAGATGCTTCTTCTCGAACATCTTCTAGAAGTTCTGTATCTCTTGTTGGGATCTCCGAGTTTTGGCCTGATCGTTTGGCTAGTGTTTTTGTTGTTGGGACAAGAAATTCCACTAGAGCCACAGCTTTCACTCCGTAAGATAGTGTAAATGGTACAAATCCTGTCGACCGACTTGGTGTTGTTCTGTATGCCCATAAGACTCCTGGTAAGAACTCTGTCCATCTCCCTTTAGCTTTTTCGAGAGTTCGTTTCAGGTTTTCCAGGATCACTCAATTGGTTGCTTCGGCTTGCCCGTTACTCTGTGCATAATAGGGGTGGAAAAGTTGTGCTTGATATGTAATCCTTCGCAGAGGGACTTGATCGTTTGTGAGTCAAACTGCTTCCCGTTGTCAGATATGATAATAGATGGTACGCCGAACCAGCATATTATGTTCTCCCAAATAAACTTTCGGACATTAACTGCTTCAGTTCGTACCAAGGCTACCGCTTCTACCCATTTGGTAAAATATTCAGTTGCTACTAGCAAATACATGACGCCCCCCGGTGAAGTAGGAAATGGACCTACAATGTCCAATCCCCGCATACTTAAGGGCCAAGGGCTCATAACAGGGTGCAACTCATTTGCTGGCCTTTTTAGAAGGGGGCCGTGCAGTTGACATCGCACGCATTTCTTGGCGTATTCCTTTGCGTCCCTTTGCATGTAAGGCCAAAAGTATCCTTGAGATAGGAGTTTGTGTGCTAAGCTCCTTCCACTTGAGTGATTTCTGCAACATCCCTCATGTGCCTCTACCAGCAACTATTTCCCTACATCTGGAGTCACACGGCGCAAATATGGCTCCATTGCAATTGGTTTTTTGTAGAGTTCTCCTTCGATCAGTACGTACCTCCATGCATTTTTTGATATTTTTTCAGCTTGATATTTATCTTCTGGAAGTTCTTGAGCTTGTAGGTAATGGATATATGGCAATCTCCAATCTTCGATATCCATGGGATCATTCTCTTCTTCTTCCGGTGGATTATCTTGCATAGATTTACCAACTTCATTGTTGCAAATAAGATTTGTTGCAGAAGAATCCTTCTGAATGCTTGGGAATTCGACAACGATATACCTTGTGGTATCAGACTCCACAGCTGATAATAGGTATGCAAGTGCATCTGCATGTTTATTCTCCACCCTTGGTTTTTGCTCGATGCTGAAAACATCGAACTTCTTTGACAATTCAGTTATACATTAGAGATAAGATGCTAATTTTTCATTCTTCGCTTTATATGACCCAGTAAATTGATGTGCCACTATCATTGAGTCGGTTGTCACTTTCACTCTCCGCGCCCCCAGGTGTAATGCAGTTTTTAAGCCGGATATTACTGCTTCGTACTCGGCTTGATTATTGGAGGCTGAGAATCCTAGCCGGATAGCCTTTTCCATCTGCAACCCGTCTGGAGAGACCAATAAACATCCAACTCCAGCTCCATTGGTGTTTGCGGACCCGTCGGTGTATAACCTCCATAATTTTTCTTCGTTTTCTGGTAACTCTGATACATCCACAAAATTAGTCGGTACATGTCTCTCGCTCGAGAATATTATGACAGTTTTAGAATACTCCCATGGTAGAGGAAGCGGATTTCCTTCTACTTCTTGTAGAATTTCATCGTCGATGGTCGACTCTGATAATGGAATATCATCTACAGGAAAATCTTCCATCAATGACGCTAGTGCATGTCCTTTCTCGGTTGTTCTTGGCTCATACGCGATCCCATAAGCGCCGAGGTAGGTTGCCCACGTAGCAAGCCTGCTTGAATAAATCCGCTTCGAGCAAGCACTTTTCGTAATGGGTATTCTGTGTATACCACAATCTCTCGTCCTCCTCCGAAGTAAGGTTTCAAACGTTTTGTCGCGTGTACCAGTGGCAGTGCCATCTTCTCAATCTTTGAGTACCTTGTCTCCGCCTCCGTTAGAGATTTACTAACGAAGTAGACAGGTTTCTCATGAGGCTATCGTATGAATAAAACCGCACTTACAGCGTAATCGCTTGCAGCGAGGTATATATAAATGGTTTGACCCGTTCTTGGACTTGAAAGAACTGGAGGTGAAGTTAAATACCTTTTGATTTCACTAAAAGTGTGCTCACAATCTTCGTTCCATCCAAAACTTTCCGCCTTCTTTAAGATTTGGAAAAACGGCTTGAACTTGTCCGAAGCTCGAGATATGAATCGATTGAGAGCAGCTAACCTCCCGGTAAGCTTTTGCACTTCTTTCTTGTTTTTTGGTGATGGAATATCGAATATCGCCCTGATCTGCTCTGGGTTTGCTTCAATTTCTCTCTGTGTCATCATGTAACCAAGAAACTTCCCGGACGTGAGCCCAAATGAGCACTTAGCCGGGTTTAACTTCATTCCATACTGCCTCAGACGTTCGAATATTTTCTTAAGGTCTAAGAGATGAGACAACTTTTGTTCAGACTTTACCACCATATCATCGATGTATATCTCCATAGTCTTGCCTATCATATCTATGAACATTTCGTTCACTGACGGCGATAGGTTGCTCTAGCGTTCTTTAGACCAAATGGCATGACAACATCGCAAAGAGACTCCTTTATCGATAATGAATGCAGTGTGTTCTTGATCATTTTTATATAATGGTATTTGATTATAACCAGAATACCCATACATAAAAGACAACCGTTCATATCCAGACATAGCATCGACCAAATCTGGGATTCTGGGCAACGGATAAGGATCACTTGGACATGCTTTATTCAAGTTCGTGAAATCAATACACACTCTTATTTTACCGTTTTTCTTTGGTACCGCAACAATATTTGCTAGCCATTTCAGGTACCGCACTGGCCTGATGATGCCTGCTTCAAGCATCCTTTCTATCTCCTCTGCAACCTTTGCTTTACGTTCCGGAGCCATCTTGCGTGGTTTTTGCCTCACTGGTTTATAATTCTGTCGGATATCTAGTCGATGACGAGATGACGGTGGGGTCGATTCTGGCATGTCTTTCAAGCTCCAAGCGTATTCATCTTTGTTCTCTTTTAAAAGAGAAATCTGATTTTCGCGTTCATCTTCCAGCAACTTTGCTCCGATATAGGTAGTGTGTTCTTCTTGATCTCCGATTTGTACATATATCAGCTTTTCGATCGTCAGTGGCCCTTCTTTCCCTTTCTCCAGATAGGTGATAGGGATATGTAGTGGTTGCTATAACTTAATCTCGACTTGGAGTATCTCACAACCCTTCACTTATGACTTTCGGTATTCCTCCATTGTGCTTTCATGACACTTGTGTGATTCCACTTGATCGCTTCTGACCTTCACTACCCCTGCTGGTGTGACAAATTTTAGACATTGATGGATTTGTAGAAGTTATTACCTCCATGTAATTGATCCAATCACGAACGAGTATAGCATTATAAGGTGCACGGAAATCAAGCAGTGAGAAATATTGCATGACTGTCTTTCCTCCTACATTGGTTGGTAAATTGACTCTCCCAACTGCAGTCACGGTTTCGCCACTGAAACCGACAATCGGATTGTCGTCTGCTTCAACCTGTCCTTCGTTGA
Source organism: Papaver armeniacum (assembly GCA_023531295.1). NCBI lineage: Eukaryota > Viridiplantae > Streptophyta > Magnoliopsida > Ranunculales > Papaveraceae > Papaver > Papaver armeniacum. The sequence goes on from JAJJWW010019121.1 coordinate 63,607, forward strand.
GATTCATTGAAGAGTATGATCCATAAAAGATGACGCTTATCGAGATCCCAGTATCAATCAAGATACGTCGTACCTTGTACATTCCGATGAGGGCTATAATAACAATCGCATCATTATGTAAATGATATCTCTATCTTCCCTTCTTCCAGAGTTTCGATAAACTCTGGAAATCGATATCATTATGTAAATCGATATCATTATAATGATATCATTATGTAAATCGATAAACTCCGTCAAAATCGGGATTTGTAAATGATATCTCTATCTTCCCTTCTTCCAGAGTTTCGGTGCCTATGAGATTGACATAATCCACCTTGTTCGAAATTCTCCAATCTTGTATTTGTCGTATCTTCAAGCGCGTCGCATTTTCATGAGCTTTTCTTGAAGCAGAATCGATTTTGCATTGCTCACAAATATTTCTTGCATATTTAGTGCATTGATACGTGATGGGTCTTTATTCACGTACTGTTGGAGTTTTCCTTCATCGACCATTTTTTGGACTTCGGACGCTAGCGTTCGGCAAGTGTCTGGGTATGCCCATAGTCGTTATGATAAGCACAAAAATTTCTTTTATCTCTTTTGCCTTTAGTATCTTCAAATAGTGGTCTAGGGATAGGGAGCGAATCTCTGATCTTCTTGTGGAGTTCTCCTAGACCAATGTTAAGGCTTGGAAACTTCACTACATCTCTCCTTTGCCCCTTTTTAGACTCACTTGTTTCTTCGCTTCGGCCTTTCGACCTTTCACGATTTTTATTCTTGGAGTCTTCATCTGGGTGGCGTCTCACTTTGGATCGCATTTCTGCTTCCCCTTTCGTCCATGACAACTTTGCTCTTTTTTTTCTTTTTCTTCCCTTGCATAGCTATCTCCCCTTGTATATATATAGTTATTTGAGGTTTCCTACTAGTTGTACGGTTAAGGAATTGAATATCCCAAATTCATCATAAAGCAAGGGATTCTTGTATGCTTCAATGACGAGTCCAGCATCAACCACGCCGACTTCTCCAACTTCTTGGCGAAACCGTTGGTTGAAAGCTTCCAGATTTTCATTTGTTTCTTGACGCAATCCAAATAAGTGACTGCTAACTTTTTTGTTTCCCAGATTGATCTTATACTGCTCGGAAAACGCGTCTGAAAGCATCCCAAAGTTCGCAATTGAATTTGATTCCAACTGTGAGAACCAAGTTAAGGCTTTACCCGTCAGTGTCACAGGAAAAGTTCTGCACAGGAACTCATCGCTATATCCCCACAATCTCATTGAAGCTTGGAAATGTTGGACATGTTCCACTGGATCGCCACTCTTTCCGTCGAATAACTCCGTGAACTAGGGCTTCACAAAGTTTGCTGGTGGGTGGAACCGCCTTATTTCTTCGACAAAAGGTGAGTCCATCAACCTTTTCATTGCTAAGACTTATAGCCTTTCTTATCTGGATTGTTTCTGAACCAGCACCTACTCGATCATTTCGCTTAGCTTTCTTTTGTTGAGTTCCTCAATTTGTGATGAATCCCCTTCAGTATGTCAACGGATTCATTCGTTTCTGACTAATTCCTTGTTCTTCCTCGATTTTGCTTTCTCATGTTTATGTTTCTTCGGGCGTCGGGTCTCGACATAATACTCCTTTCTTTTCCGCCCATCGAGGTACTCTTTCCTTCTTCGATCGTCGAGGTACTGCTCTCTTTCGCGCCTGTTGTTATGCCAATTACTTGGTCCAGATTTTTTCTCAGATTCTTCGATGAAGCGATTGCTTTCGTAGTGGTGATTCGGCTCAAGATCCTTAGTAGCTTGCCTTTCGGGTGATCTATGTCTCCCGTCGCGGTCATTCTGCTCCCGTCGTGCTCGCCAACCCTCATGTGAAGGTTGTGCATATCGGTAATGAGTGACACTTTCCGAATGCTGGGTACTACCAGTTTGTGGTCTCTTTTCTAGAGACGCTTTCAATAGTCGGTTTTCTTGTAATCTTTCCCGCAAAGTCAAGTCTACTAGTGTTGCCTCTGTCCTATCCGCTTGCACAATACACAAAGCCAGACGAGGGCCCCTATTGGCGAGGGAGTTCGGACGTGTGTTTATCATATTTGTTGGTGGTTGGTTACCACCTCTTGGAGATACATTAAGATTGGAAGTATCACTTAAAGGTGGAGTTGAGATACGTACCCATCGCTTTCCTCTACTTATCCCTTGGGGATAAGTTCTTGCAGAAGAACACCTTGATGTTGTTGTTGCTGGTGACGTTTAAACTCCTTCTTGAAATGGATGATCGACGTCGCTATGATTCCCTCGGACTCTGGCGTCGCTGTTGTCATTCCCATCAATCTGATTTGCGTGTGATGCTGCCATGGATCTTGATGTGTTTGTTTTTTGAAGAATCCTTTTGTACCCCACGGTGGGTGCCAAAAGATGTTGTAGCAAAAATGTTCCTACAACACTCCTCGAGATTCGTACAGAAATGATGTAGTCTTAACCGTTGGATGCCGTAAGATTAATACTTGATGAATATTTTGTAGACCGTTGAGATGATCCCAAGCTTGCCTCACGATATGTACTTGATGATGAAAGATTTCCTACTCAGCTCTTCAATGCTCTTGACTTTCTAATATTCTTGAATAAAAGAGGGGATACCTGCAAGGACACACCGATGCCTCAATGAGTAAGGAGCTCTAAACAGGTTTTAGTGGAGAGAAAATGATTAGAATTGTGTACCTTTACTGCTGAAATCCCTCCTCTATTTATAAGTAATAGAGGGCATGCATCCAGTCAATTACATGTCTGCATTCAATTTGAAGACGTACCTGGACTGAATGTCGTCCAGGTTCATCATTATTTAAATTAGGATTATGTATCTAGACATTGGGAAATGTATTTGACCCAATAATTAACCTTTATCCATTCCCTCTTTTTAGGGTGACCAGGTTAATAATGTACTTGGACCAAATATATATCTAGATTAATTCTAACTTCTTGGGTTGAACAGATTCATCCCCTTTCAAGATTCAATATATATCTAGATTAATTCTAACTTCTTGGGTTGAACAGATTCATCACCTTTAATAAAGGCTAACAGACTTGGTTCTTAACCTTTTATGGGCATAGGATTCAACCCATGACCCAATATTTTGTTTTTAGGCTAATGGGCTGAAGGTCCCGTTAAGCCCATTTTATATTTATATGGTCCAAACACTTCATTTGTGGGATGAATCCTGCAGCCATTGTTTGGGTTATTTGGCGTGAAAGAAACTGTAGAACTTTTGAAGAAGACTATAACTATAAGACTGATAATGATCTGGTAGTTGATGCAAAATCATTGCTTCTCAATTGGGCTGCAGCTGCTGCCAGAAGAGTTCACCTGAACTATGCTTGTACTATCATTAATACTTGTGCATCTATTTTCATTTAATTTTTAATTCTTCTGTTTTTGGTTTTTTCTACTGAGGATCTTGTTGGAAAACGATTACTAAAAAATAATTTTTAAGGTTTTAATAAAATTATAATTTATTGTTTTCTTTTGTGAATGAAAAACTTATTAGTCCCACATTGTGGAGTTTCCACGTTTTAGTTGTTTTAAGAGACTATATATAAGCATTTTAGTCCCACATAGGAGAGTTTTTTCTTCTTAAGTTGTATTTATCAATTATATAAACAAATTCACTACTTTTTTAAAATCTATGGGAAAGGGGTTGCTCCATATTTTAGAGGGATCCCTAAGGTAAAATATTTTATAGCGTTTCTTAGCGTTTGTGATTTTCCTTAACGGTTTTTTCGGAGTTGCCAAGCTCAAGTTGAGCATCTACTACATATGCTAGTAGTAGGTGTATTAGGGTGTTTTATCCTGGAGATATCCGTCCTGTGAGGGCTATAGCATCACTCTTGAGTGTAGCCGGGCGCTAATGTCTTAAGGGAAACGTGTTCAACACGTGGCCTCTGTTTTTCCAAAGTTTTGCCTTGTTGCTGTTGCGGAGATTTGGGGAGCTCGTCCGTTTCATCAAATCCATCACTTCCACTATAAAGGAGCTAAGTATCAATAACTTTTGCTTATTTGATTTTTTTCCTTGTTTTTGATTATTTCACCCAAAAATCTTAAGACATTAGAATTTGTAATAATCAAGAATGGTTGATTGGTTTGTGAATCATGGATGTTAATTATGGAGTGAAAAAACAGAAAACAAATTTTTGGTCAGCCATAGAGTTTCGAATTTATCTCTCAACCTAGAAGGAATTTAGATTAACCCTTTTGACACAACGTATTGGACATCCTTATAGTTATCCACGTAAAATTTCAGAATTTTAGGAGTTGTAAAAGTATTTTTTGATATTTTACAAAACAGAGAAACGTTCTTGAAAAATTCTGACGGGCAGAAATGTTTTGTTAACTAAAGTAGTTTTTATGGGGTAACCACGAGTTTTTTGATATGGTGGTTCAAACGAAATTTGTAAATCTAGATATTATCTTCAAAACTCATATTTTATCTTCCGTTTCGGAACTAAGGTTTCTGAGATGTGGTGTATTAGGTGATTGGGAAATTACCATCTCCGTAGTCAGAGTATAAACGAAGATTGTGACATGAAACTGGAAAGGGACATGGCTAACAGGCGCATGTGGATGAACACAATTTTTCCAAAGCTGACAAAGGTTGGAACATCAAACGCAACTCTAAGTGTAGTCTTCTTAAGAAAGGTATGTTTCATAAACCTGAATCTAGCATTACTTTAATTAAGGGTGATTTTTATGTGTGTAAATTCCTAGACATACGACAGTAAATTGTAGGCAACATAAAAACCTTAATTAGTAGATATTTAATTCTAATTTAGTTGAAACAAACTAGTACGAGTTCAGTGGCATGATGTCGGAAGTTATTTTAATAACTAATGTGAGAGACCAGTAGGTGGACTTTAGAGCCACCAAGCATGTTTGTTGAAACAGAGACCTGTTCACCTCCTATCAGAGGATAGGAGATGTCGAGAAACTCTGTATGAGTAACTCACCTGTGATAGAGGTTGCATAAAAGGGAAAGGTCGAGCAGAAGCTCATATCTGTAATATTCTCACATGACTTGAAGTTTTCATGTTCCGGGCATATGCAAGAATCTTGTATCTTGTTCTGTTGTAGATGGTAAAAGACTTAAGATATTAATTGAATATGGAAAACTTGTTGTACCTAAGGGCATGTGATTTTGAAGGAAACGTTATAAGACTTAAGGTCAATATAAGTTTAACGAAAAAATTGATGAAGTAGTTGATGGGGGGGGTCGTACTCTGATTTTGTTATATCCTGAATAGAGTAACCTTTAAAGGATTAGATAAAACTCCATATGTTTATGAAGATAGACAACCTTCTTATGCATACGTCAAAGTGTGGGGGTGTTTAGATAAGATATCCTGAGTACCCTACTACATATAGTTTTTGGTTGTGAGTTCTGCTTTTTCTGACTTTGGTGTGAATACTATTATGGAATCTAGGGGTGCTGAGTTCTTTAAACATGTTTATTCTTAATCATGTACCTCATTAGATATGTGATGTTGATCCCCTAGATTTATTTTCAAATAGTCAGAACTTATCTTTAAGGAAGATGAATTAGAGTTGATCCTAGGAGAAGTAAAAGATTAGAACAGAGACTTCTTATGGACCTGACTTCTTAATAAGCCTAGCTTAATCTAAGCTCCAGACTCGTAAAGAATCCATAACATCTATTGAAACCCCATTCTGGTAAGAAGCTTCATTTAGTGAAATGGACTTAGTCCGTCGGAACCACACTTAGGAGCTTGCTAGTTTACCTCTAGGTAGTAAGACCATGGGATGTAAATGAGTCGAAAAGTTAGATATATGAAACTGTGGAAAGATTAGGCTAAGTTGGTAGCTAAAGGCTATAAACTAAAAGAAGGTGTAAATTTCCTTTATTCTTATTCACTTGTGACGAGAATTACTTCTATTGAGATGCTAATTGATATTGTTGCCATAAACAACTTGGAGATATATCAGATGGATGTTATGACAGCTTTCCTAAAACCGTGAATTAGATAAAAAAATTTACAGAGACCAACCTGAGGATTTTGTAGTGAAAGGTTATGAAGACAAAGTTTTTAAGTTGAACAAATCTTTGTGTGGTTTTCAAATAAGAACGTAAACAGTGACATGGAAATTTTGATCATGAGATAATGTGTAGTGGATTTAAGTTAATGAATCTGACAAGTATATTTATAAGTAACTTGTTAAGGATGCCTGTGTGATTTTATGCTTGTATGTTGATGATATGTTTATGCTTGATACAAACATAGATGTGATTAATTCCACTAAAACCATGCACTGAATGAGAACATTGACTTGAAAGACTAAAGCTTTTTGATGTAATCTTAGGGATGATGATTAAAAAATAATCAAACATTTATAGTCTTAGTCATTCTCATTATGTTGAATTTGTTCTTAAGAGATACAATCAGTCTGATTGTAAGCATGCTTGTACTTCATACGATTCTTCTTGTAGACTCAAGAAAAATAAGGAAAATGGAGTATCTTAACTTGAATACTCAAGAGATATAGGATATCTGATGAATTTAATGAACTGTAAGAGTCCAAACATTTCCTATATTGTGAGTAAGTTAAGTAGATATACTTGTAGTCCAGAGAAAGAGCATTGGGATGCACTTAGTAGAGTATTATGGTACCTAAAATACTCTATTACCTTTTATTTGATTTATGAAAGGTATCTTGCTGTCCTTGAGGAACTTTATGATGCAAACTGGATAGTTGACTCAAAGGAGTCTAAGTCTACGAGTGGGATATGGTTTCACTCTAGCATGAGGGTTTGTTTTTGGAAGATTTCCAAACAGACATATATTGCTCAATTCATTATGGAATCTAAGAGTATTACGTTAGATAAAGCACGAGAGGGGGCCGAGTGCCTAAGATGCTTTTTAGAAGACATTCCTATCTGGCATAGGCCTGTGCCAGCTATATCTATACATTGTGTTAGCCAAGCTATAATAGCTAAAGCTAAAAATAACTAATCTCAATCGGCGTTATTTCCATTGATTGGATAAAGTCCAAGGAGAATATCGCGCAACCTTTGACGAAAGGTTTATCCAAAGAGATAGTTAGAAATGCATCGAGGGGGATGGGGCTTAAGCTCATAAATTAAACTTGCCATGAAGGATACTCAACCTTCTTCGATTGGAGATCCCATGATCAAGGTTTCGAATGAGACAACTAATTTGTGGTGGGTAAGGGTAAAAACTACCAGAGAATTTCATTCTCTGTCCCTTCCCTATGGTGTAGACGTGATAGTATGACTGCATGTGAAGGATGACTTTTAAGAAGTCTTAATGAGTTCTATAATTTTAATTTAAAATTGAAGTAGGGTGTAGCAATAACAATCTTTATGGAAACTCAATTATCTGAATGAGGAAGTGGGGCCGCTTCCTATGAGAATATGAGCTTTGATTCTCTAGAGCATTCTGAGAAACAGGATATGTCCAGGGCCAAATTGGACAAAACGGCACGAGCTTGGCAGCACCCTTCGAGATATCATCCGTGGTTGTTATCGCGAATTACATCAAATGCTAGCAGTTCAAGACATAGTTCACTATCTCTAGCAAGTAATTATGTTAATATCTCACTAAGAAAAGGTTCAAGACCTCATGGACATCTCTGCCTAAAATGGTATATCCTGCGCTTTTTATGTGATTTTCGTTTTGATGGTTTTGGTATTACTGGAACTTAGGATCTAAGGGTCACTAAGGGTTCACTAGTTCATGCTTTTTCACTTTGGTGAAAGGAACCTTTAGTCTCACTTGTGAGGAACTAAAGATGAAAGCTCTCTATACTATATGATTTTAGAAATCCATAGTATGATCCTAGGGTCATCACACTGTTGTGTGAGGGAGATGACGTTGGAATGGCTAGTATGAATTCAACATGAATGATCTGTCTATCTGTTCATTCAGTTCGAGTCGTGAGATAAGGTTGTTGATTTACCAAAATCTATCTGTGTTTTCGTGTTTTATTGAGTTTTCATTCATGTGGGGGATTGTTGGAAAACGATTACTAAATAATAATTTTTAAGGTTTTAATAAAATTATAATTTATTGTTTTCTTTTGTGAATGAAAAAACTTATTAGTCCCACATTGTGGATTTTCCACGTTTTAGTTGTTTTAAGAGACCTTATAAGCATTTTAGTACCACATCGGGGAGTTTTTTCTTCTTAAGTTGTATTTGTCAATTATATAAACAAATTCACTACTTTTGTAAAATCTATGGGAAAGGGGTTGCTCCATATTTAGAGGCACCCCTAAGGAAAAATATTTTATAGCGTTTCTTAAGCATTCGTGATTTTCCTTAACGGTTTTTTCGGAGTTGCCAAGCTCAAGTTGAGCATCTACTACATATGCTAGTAGTAGGTGTATTAGGGTGTTTTATCTGGAGATATCCGTCTGTGAGGGCTATAGCATCACTCTTGAGTGTAGCCGGGCGCTAATGTCTTAAGGGAAACGTGTTGAACACGTGACTCACTCTGTTTTTCCAAAGTTTTGCCTCGTTGTTGTTGCGGAGATTTGGGGAGATCGTCCGTTTCATCAAATCGATCACTTCCACTATAAACGAGCTAAGTATCAATAACTTTTGCTTATTTGATTTTTTCCTTGTTTTTGATTATTGCACCCAACAGATCTCTTGGTTGTTTTCTCCTTCAAACACGGCTACAGGCATTTGTGACGTCCTTTCTCCTATTTTTGTGATACGAAAGAAGAAGAAGAGGGAGCATAAAGTAAAAACAAATAAACTCTATTGACTTCAGAGTAAGTTTTTCTATTATAATGAATGACTGTATATTTTTATTAAAAACTTTAAAAGTCTGTCGAATGATGATGTCTCTATTTTTCTTTTCAGGTCAAAAGAAAAAAAAATGCAAGAAAAGCGTGCACAAAACAACACCCCACATACTATAAGTCGACAAGGTTTCGCGCAATTGGAGGAGGCCTTGGTATGTTCACCACGTGAAAGCTATTGCATCGTTCTAAATATAATTGCTTGGTTATTGTGATATCATTTACGCAATTATAAAAATTTAGATGCTTATGCAATTTCGTATAGGTTGATCTATGGCCTTTTAATTAACTGGTTGTAGATTCTAAAGCCGTTTATGATGGATCATTTCATTATTCAGATCACGACCTGTGGTTTACTTTTAACTGTTGTAATATAGCATTTGTTTTCATGTTAGTTTCATAGCAAATATTCATGTTTGGTTGTTGACTTCCTTAAGAGTTTTGAGTTCAAAGCCCACACTAAGCCACTAATGTGTACATATTTTAAGGCGAAATTATCAGATATTTAGATACCATTTGAACATGTTACATCTCACAAATCTCTACAAGGTTGTATCTTAGAAATCTTCGAAATTTCTTCTTAGCATGTATCGTGACTTTAATACCATGTAGTAATTGCTGCTGCAATGAAGCTCTGGCTGGTATCAACGAATGAGGGGCAACAGTTCTTGGTAGGAGATGTAATCAGGAGAAACTATATTGTCGTGGTAACAAAGTAGATTGACTGATGTTCTATGGGCTTAGTGGAAGTAAAAGGATTGTCCGGATGCGTAAGCGAAGCAAACATCCATGATCACGAGTTTTGGCGAGATGGATTAAAAGGTGTCTATGACTACGAAGATTGGCTGGCTATGACTATGTTCCTTGATATGAGGAGTGTGGAGGCACGACCCTTTGCAGGAAGGAGTGGCGTTGAAGTGAACGTTGAAGCGAAGCCGCTGCTGGAGAATGTTGATGTGTAGCCACTTCTGGAGAGAACATTGATGCAGAGCTACATCTGTAGAGAACGTTGAAATGACATCTTGCAACTCTCAGAGCCTTGACGGCTACCATTTTGAAGTCGGAGGCTGCGTCACATTCTGTCAAACTCGACATCCCTCAAGAGAACAGAGGTTAGGAGTCCCCAGTTACATCATTCGATCGTGCTTTCTAGGAGAGGTTGGGGTTTGGGAACGGCTTTCCCTGGCTGGAAACGCCTGCTTTCCTGATGCAGTGCGGTTGAGGGGTGAAAATATTTCTTGACGCTACGCCTTGGAGAAATATAGAATCTAACATAACTGTTTCATCATAGACTGTACGACTTTGTGGTGAAGTTTCCATTGTGCGGAAGAAGTGTCTCCGTGAACTCGGGAGAGTTGTTGATTTCCCTTGCTTTCGATTTTGGAGAAGTCTTTCTGATCTTCCGTGTGACGAAATTGGATTGCTTATCCCCTTCTCTTGGGCGTTCAAGAGCGACGCGAGCCTCTTCATTTATAAACGCGCGTCCCTTGAAGTATCTTTTGTCTTCATCAAATCAACAGTGCTAAAAGGAGGTCGGCTTCTTCCAGATCTTCCAGTATCTTGCCCTGATGGTGGAGTAGCGTCTCTGGTGATGGTTGGAGCTTTCATGCTTGAAGAACCGTTGGCGTGGGAAGTGGCTGCAGTTACGGTGATCGTAAGTGTATCGTGCCGAGATGACACGGTTTGATCACGAAGTGCTGGAGCCATGGCGCTGTTTCAAAGGGCGAGGATGGTCTTTGGAAGGGCGCAAGATGTTAGCTATTTGGAAGGATGCAAACTGTTATCACAAAGTGTGGCACTGCGGCTGGCATGCGCGTGCGGCATGTGTGCCTGGCATGTGCGTGCAGTAAGCGTTTCGGCATGCGCGTCTGGCAAGCGCATCAGGTAAGCGCATCTGGGGAACGCATCTGGTAGGCGCTGGATCATCTTGGAATGGGCGCTGACTTGGCGTGGACGCTGGTTAGGCATGGACGCTGGCTTGGATTTCGGTATGGTGTGGACCATTGGCTTCTTCCCATACGTAGCTCAAACAGGAAATCCTTTCCTTATTCAAATTCCAAAAGGTGTTATGCTTATGAAATGGGTTGGATCCCCTTTTTACCTCGTAGCTTTGTTATCACGTCATGGTGTTAGCGGTAGCGTGGTAGTAGTAAAGTGGGCAAGCATATTCCAGCTATGTACTCCAGCGTTTCTCTTTCAATTTGTTTTATTGTTTTCTTGTGCTGGTGTAAACCGTAGCCATAGGTATACCTTTCATAAACTTGTGGAAATATTTCATCATAAATAATTCATCAAATGTCACTGTAGTAACGTCTGCTAATAGTGACAGGTAATTATTATTGTGCAAAGTAGGTATGTACGGGTAGGTGAATTTTTTTTTTTTGAAAGGCAAACAAAGCGCCTGGTTTATGGTTCTTGTCTTCCGGATTTCTTGGGTTGATAGATAAATGTTAGCTTTTGAGGATATTGGATTATTTCGGGATGAATGATTTTGATAATATAACTACGATTATGTTTTGGGAAAGGAATATTGCTTTTATGAAAGTGTGTGCTAGCAATAGGCACAAAACGCAATAGTATGGCGGTTTTATTAAGAACCTAAAAACAGATCGTATATCTTGCCCAATCTAAATTTACTCACTTGCAAACACGCTTTTGTCTCCAAGTAAAAGGCGGCTTTTCTTTGGTAGCAAGGCGGCCCATTTGGTAGCATCGCCAGATTAGTCCCCAATTCTTTGGTAGCGTCTTGGCCGAGTCCCCAGTTTTTCGGTGTAGTTTTAACAACCGATAACCGGGTTGTCCGGAAGTTGAGTCGGACCGAGTCGCAAGTCCCCAATGTTTGGTAGCATCTTCGACGAGTCCCCAGTTTTCAAGTGTAGTTTTACAACTGGTAACCGGGTCGTCTGGCAGTTGTGTCGGATTGAGTCGCCTTCCCCTACCATCTTGACATCTGGGTCGAAGAACAAGATCGACATTCTGACATTGTAGCCGATAGATCAATCCTCCCGCTGTGGTCGCCAATTGTTTATGGATAAAAATCGTTTCTGCTGATTTCGGTAATTTCGGTGGGTGAATGAGAAACTGATTCAAACCCTAAACAAATGTGCTGCACGTGAGCACTTTATAGATTCGAGAGATCGATCGGTACAAGTCCGGCCTAAACCAAGAAATGGCCGTTCCAGACTTGCTTCGGTCACAAAGTGGAGGAGAAGGGTTGATTTGGGGAGGGAAGCAAAGAAAGGTGTTGAGGAGAGTAGTATCTCGACTTGTATCAGAAAGTGAAAGCTTAGGAAGCTTGCAAGAGATGAAAGCTTTTTGAGAGAGCTTGCAAAGTTGCCTTTCTGAGAGTGTAAGTGTAGTATATCTCTCCTGACCGAGACTTGTCGTCTGGTGGAAATAGGTAAGACCTATTTATACAAGTCGAGATTGAAACGTACCCTGGCCTCATGAAGGAAGAGAGTAAAGGGTGAAATAATGGGAGGAGGTGGTAACCGCATGGTTTAATGGGCGAAAACATTTTTCACCATTATTTCCTCTTTTATTTGACCGCTTTATTCCTTTTCACGCTTTCTTAATGTGAGCATAGTGTACGCTGAATGCTGTGACCGCCAAACCAAAACCCTAAAGAAGCATCTCCCAGTTTGTGTCGATGTCTCGAGTGTTGGTTGCATCTTGAGTGCAAGTGGCGCTGCTAGTGGCGCGTGTGGCATGTGCCAATGGCATGTGCGGAATGCCTTGGTGGTAGGTTGCACGGTTTGCAAGTTAGGTTACCAGCGTGTGTGTTTGGCATGTGCAATGGCATGTGCGGAATGCCTTGGTGGTAGGTTGCACGGTTTGCAAGTTAGGTTACCAGCGTGTGTGTTTGGCATGTGCCAATGGCGTGTGCGGAATGCCTTGGTGGTAGGTTGCACGGTTTGCAAGTTAGGTTACCAGCGTGTGTGTTTGGCATGTGCCAATGGCATGTGCGGAATGCCTTGGTGGTAGGTTGCACGGTTTGCAAGTTAGGTTACCAGCGTGTGTGTTTGGCATGTGCCAATGGCGTGTACGGAATGCCTTGGTGGTAGGTTGCACGGTTTGCAAGTTAGGTTACCAGCGTGTGTGTTTGGCATGTGCCAATGGCACGTGCGGCCATGTTGACCTAGTTGCAAGTCTTGCAAACCTAGGGGCGCTATGTTGGGCGTGGGCCAAAGGCATAGCGGCTTAGAAATATGGCTTGTGGCACGTGTTGGCATGTGCCAATGGCGCGTGCGGCCATGTTGACCTAGTTGCAAGTCTTGCAAACCTAGGGCGCTATGTTGGGCGTGGGCCAAAGGCATAGCGGCTTAGAAATATGGCTTGCGGCACGTGTTGGCATGTGCCAATGGCACGTGCGGCCATGTTGACCTAGTTGCAAGTCTTGCAAACCTAGGGCGCTATGTTGGGCGTGGGCCAAAGGCATAGCGGCTTAGAAATATGGCTCGCGGCACGTGTTGGCATGTGCCAATGACACATGCGGCCATGTTGACCTAGTTGCAAGTCTTGCAAACCTAGGGCGCTATGTTGGGCGTGGGCCAAAGGCATAGCGGCTTAGAAATATGGCTTGCGGCACGTGTTGGCATGTGCCAATGGCACGTGAGGCCATGTTGACCTAGTTGCAATTCTTGCAAACCTAGGGCGCTATGTTTGGCGTGGGCCAAAGGCATAGCGGCTCGTAAATATGGCTTGCGGCACGTGTTGGCATGTGCCAATGGCACGTGCGGCCATGTTGACCTAGTTGCAAGTCTTGCGAACCTAGGGCGCTATGTTGGGCGTGGGCCAAAGGCATAACGGCTAAGAAATATGGCTTGCGGCACGTGTTGGCATGTGCCAATGGCACATGTGGCCATGTTGACCTAGTTGCAAGTCTTGCAAACCTAGGGCGCTATGTTTGGAGTGGGCCAAAGGCATAGCGGCTTAGAAATATGGCTTGCAACACGTGTTGGCATGTGCCAATGGCACTGCGGCCATGTTGACCTAGTTGCAAGTCTTGCAAACCTAGGGCGCTATGTTGGGCGTGGGCCAAAGGCATAGCGGCTTAGAAATATGGCTTGCGGCACGTGTTGGCATGTGCCAATGGCGCGTGCGGCCATGTTGACCTAGTTGCAAGACTTGCAAACCTAGGGCGCTATGTTGGCGTGGGCCAAAGGCATAGCGGCTTAGAAATATGGCTTGCGGCACGTGTTGGCATGTGCCAATGGCACGTGCGGCCATGTTGACCTAGTTGCAAGTCTTGCAAACCTAGGGCGCTATGTTGGGCGTGGGCCAAAGGCATAGCGGCTTAGAAATATGGCTTGCGGCACGTGTTGGCATGTGCCAATGACACATGCGGCCATGTTGACCTAGTTACAAGTCTTGCAAACCTAGGGCGCTATGTTGGGCGTGGGCCAAAGGCATAGCGGCTTAGAAATATAGCTTGCAGCACGTGTTGGCATGTGCCAATGGCACGTGCGGCCATGTTGACCTAGTTGCAAGTCTTGCAAACCTAGGGCGCTATGTTGGGCGTGGGCCAAAGGCGTATCGGCTTTGGAAATATGGCTTGCGACACGTGTTGGCATGTGCCAATGGCACGTGCAGCCATGTTGACCTAGTTGCAAGTCTTGCAAGCCTAGGGCGCTATAATTGGCGTGGGCCAAAGGCATAGCGGCTTGGAGATATGGCATTGTTGCCATGGTGCGCAGGGTGCGGCTTGGTTTGGCATTGTTGCCATGGTGCGCAGTATGCGGCTTGGTTTGGCATTGTTGCCATGGTGCGCAGGGTGCGGCTTGGTTTGGCATTGTTGCAATGGAGCGCAGGGTGCGGCTTGGTTTGGCATTGTTGCCATGGTGCGCAGGGTGCGGCTTGGTTTGGCATTGTTGCCATAGTGCGCAGTATGCGGCTTGGTTTGGCATTGTTGCCATGGTGCGCAGATATGCGACTTGGTTTGGCATTCTTTGCCATGGTGCGCGAGGGGTGCGGCTTGGTTTGGCATTGTTGCCATAGTGCGCAGATATGCGGCTTGGTTTTGGAATTAGGGTTACGTGTTGAAAAACCCTAATCGGTATTTTGAAAAAATACCCCTATTAATTATTTACACCTGAGTTAAATGCTCTTAGTTAATGTGTTGCGGGTAACACTAGGTCATAGGGTTTTACGATTTTACCCCTTGTTTAAAAACCACCATCAACAGCAGTTTATAATATTGAATTTGGAGTCTAGAATTTGGAGTTCAACTCCCTCCTTCCACATTAGACAAATACCACCAGATAATCATATTGGTTCAACTAGGAACATATTAGGATATTTTAAATTTGAAGTATAATTTTTTATTTTCTTGGCAATTTTTTTAGTTTCAATCAAGAAAATGACATCTGGATCATTAGATCTAACAAGGTCTCTAAGATGGTTTCTAGTGTTTTTATTACCAAAACCACAAACATTCCAAGACAAGAATTTCATGATTGCAAGCAAATTGACAGAACAATTCAAAGACAAGATTTTAAAACTATGTAATAGGTTAAAGGGCTTTTTTACCTCATTCTCCCCACTAGTGATTCCATATTGTTTGTCCAATTGTATGGTCTGAGCTGTTGTTTGATTATTTGACTCACCATCAATGTTATTTGCATCACCATTCTCCTTTGTAGTATCTGTAGCTCCTTGATTGTTACCCCCATACCTTTGTCTCTTGCCAAGCCTAGCTTGTGATTCATCTGAAACGGCCTCAGTAATAATATTGATAACAATCTCATCTTTAGGAGGAGTAAAAGTGTTGATTCTGCCATTCTTCCTTCTAGAATTCTGATTAGGAGTTGTCCAAGTACTGGGTCTAGCAGCAATAACTTTCTTCAATCTACCAACACCTCCAAATGGTAATGGCTTATTGTGAAGAGCTTTCAAATAGTTAGTTGCAGCTTTATAAGCCCCTTTACAATGATTAATGATGTGGCATTTTGGGCAAAGTTTTCTAGGTTGTTTTTCATAGAAAAACCTTACCCATTTTGTTACTCCAGAAGCAGTGATAGCTAGAACACCCCTCCTTAATGGTGTTAAAAGATCAATCTTGACATGGACTTTTACAGGAACCCCTCCTACTGGAACAACATTCTTTGGTTCAATAGCTAAAACTTCTTCCATGAGCTTACCCATTTCTTTCACTGCTTTCACATTCATATGTTCTGGTTGAAGATACTGAAGTTGAATCCAATATGCTTGTTGAGACCAATCTAGTTCTTGATGACTTAAACCATGGAAGTAATAATAAAGGATAACCAGATGCCCATCTACATTCCAGGGTCCTTCTTCAATCACTTTATCCACCACCTCTTTGTTTTTCAACTTAAAGATCATTAAATTTGGATCCACTTCAATGATTTTAACATCTTCTAGAGGAATAAAATTCCAAGTGAATTGGATATTTTTTTCCAGTACTCCATAAGACATTCTTCCTTCAATGATAATCTTCCCAATCAAACAAAAGTCCCATTCCTCTGTACCTTCCACATATAAGGTATCTCCCTGATTAAGGATGATTGTGTCCTCAGTAACATTCAACTCTAAAGTTGCCTGCCTAAATCTTGCAGCCAAATCCACAACTTCAGTGTTCTTGTTGGTACTAGTTTCTTCGGAAAATTGGTTATCCGCCAATGTTTGGTAATAACTTTGATAAGTCCAAAGCTTAATATTTTGTGACTGGTTGAAGAATTGATAAATACACATATCATTAGGGTTTCTTGAAATAGATTTCAATTGATATCCCTGGGAATACGGCATGGAGATAATCTTGGGATTGTTTGAAATAGAAAAGGAAAGTATATAGATGTTGATTGACCAAAGAAGAAAGAGGGATTTGAACTTTTCAAATTTGAAACGGCTATTTGATTCTGTGTAGGTGGAGTATTCTCGAGCTAAGTTACTCATAGTAGAATCAGTGAAGCAACAAGTTTTTGAATCGGTGGTATAACAAGTTTTAACCATGGTGATGCAACTAACATTGATATCAACAGGATAAATCGAAGCTTCCACAAGCAAAGGAACAATAGTAGCCAACGCTATTACCAAAACAGAAAACCAGGCCAACGCCATTATGAACAAACAATCTGTAAAGACACAAGGGGAGAAGAATTAAAATTAGTTATCCATAAAATTTGCAGAAGAAGATTTAATTTGATAGAATGAAGATGTAAAGAAATTATTAAATACCCAATTAAGATGTAATTGTATTGTAAATGATTGAACAATTGAAAAAACGACGATTGAAATATACTCTGGAGCATTCTCAATTTCGAAACTTTTGAGGTATGCAAATAAGAAAACAGTCAGAGTAAGCAGAAAGGATTAAATCATCTCAAAGATCAAAAACAAAGAAAGAATCAAAGGAAACCAGATAATCAGATAGAAAATCAGGGGTTCATAGATTGAGAAATTTAAAAAAACTGAGTTGAAACAAGTGGTCGCTCGATTCACAAAGAGGAGAGAGAAAATCCCGAAGGGAGAAAAAAAGTTTCGGTGCTGGGGAGTTTGGGTATCTGCAAATTGGTTCCGTTTTCTACCTAACAGAAGTCTAGTTCGTTTGTCACCCCTCTGACAATGCGAGGCACTTTGAGTTTTTTTTTGGCTTTCAGATTTTACTGTTCTTTTTAGACTTGAAAGATGAAGACTTTGGTAACTTACTTTAATTTTTTTTTACTGATTTAATTTTTTTAATTTTTTTAATATTTTGGATTTTTTTTTTTGTTTTTGATTTCATAAAAGACCGTATCCAGTCTTACTTTATCTTTTCTGGACACCATCATGACTGGGGCAACTCCTTCCTTAAAAGTCTAAGAAACGCCCTGAACAAAATAATTGCAATGCGAATATCTATGTTTAGCACCCTACCCTTCTTATTTCTTCTACTAAGTCCCTAATTCAGTTCTCCCAAATATATTATTAAAACCCTTCTGTTTGAATTTAGGGGTCTTTTATTCCGGAAAATGAGTCATTTGTCCAAATATTTTTAAAACATGGTTCAAATGGACGAGTAAAAATTAGTATGGGTGAAATGGATACAAAAAAAATAGCAAGGATGAAACTGGATTAATCCTGACTTCAACTTAAAAAATAGCAAGGATGAAACTGGATGCATCCTGATGTAAATTAAAAATAAGAAAAAGTATTTGAAAATGGGTAGGATGAAACTGTTTACATCCTGGCTATTTTTACATTTTTGTCCATTTAAACAGTATCAAAATCTAAATGTCCTTTTCACCCAGAAAATATTGATTTTGATCTTTTTAACCAATTTTGTGCTTTTATTGGGCTCGACTGCAATGAAGCCATACGAGGTTCTCAGATTTGTTTAAATTCTTACACATATACGATTTCGATGTATTGCTTAAGGAATTCCCAGATGTTTAAGTTTTATTTTTCAATTTTCGGTTCTGAGTTCTTTATGGACGACCTTTACTTTTAACTCTCCTTTTGAGGCATCTGTTGCTATTGGTATATGCATGTATGTATCCGGAAACCATCCTGTCAAGCATCTCTCTTTCCAGTACAATAATTCCTTGCGCACTTCTTTATCAATGGTCGGTGGGAAGTAGACAGTGGCAAATAATTTCATTTCATACTGTTGGTCGATTTGAAAGAACACTTATCTCAGTAAGAAATGCGTTCCAGACGTGCAAGTACTGGCGCTACTTTTGTCGACTTGGTGAATGCTCTAGGAATCAGGACATCCAATATAAACTGATCTAGTTTGCTAACCGCACATCTATATACCGCTGTGATTAGCATGACAAGTTACCGACCAAAACCTATTACGCGCGGAACTGCTAGGTATTCTTTCCAACTAGTACTGCCTGCCAGCTAGAAAAGGGGAAAGTGTATTACTGTATATGCATATAAGCAACTTTCGCTGTTTATCATGTGATTCTTTAGTCCTTTACTATTATTACTCATTAATCTTCCTAGAAGGTAACTTACATTGAAATTACATTGAAATAACTGATTTGCTTGAAGGGAAGCCTCATTTCAGTCTATAAAGAAAACACATCTGCACTCTCATATCTATTTCACTCTCTCTAAAAAACACACTTTAGGAAAAATTACCTTCTTTTTCCGTTTCTACCTCATCTTCATCTCTTCATTTCTTTTATCTATACTTCACACACATAATCTCATCATGGCTATGGAACAAATTCTGGTGAATGGTGTAACTGAGATCTTGAAACCGTTGATATCTCTAATTGATCAACAGATTACTCTGGCATGGGGTGTAAAAGACGACTTAAGAAAACTCAAGAATACCTTAGAGTCTATTCAAGCTCTAATTGCTTCTGCTGAGGAAAAACAAGTTAATGATCCTACAGTCAGACTTTGGATGAGAAGGCTTAAAGACGTTGTTTACGATGCAGACGACGTTATGGATGAGTTCTCATACCAAACCTTGCGACGTCATGCAACCGGAAGACGACTTAAAGATAAGATAAGAGAATTTGTTTCACCCTCTAATCCACTTGCATTCCGTTTCAAGATGGCTAGTCAAATTCTTGCCATCAATGAAAGGTTAGAAGAAATCTACAAAGACAGTAAAATGTATCAGTTTCAAAATACTGGCATTGTCCAAGAAAATACGACTATGGTTTTTCAAAATAATCGATTAACCTCATCTGTTGGTGGTACTGATTCAATATTTCTAGGGAGGGAGGCTGCAAAATCAGACATAATACAGAAACTAATCAACAAGTCATCGCCATCATTATCGTCGTCATCATCTGGGATTTCTACTCAGCAGCAGAATGTATCCGCTTTATCCGTAATGGGTATGGGCTGACTGGGTAAGACAACTGTAGCTCAAATGGTCTACAATGATGACCACATAGAGAGAAACTTTGAGCTAAGAGCTTGGGTTTGTGTCTCTGATCCTTTTGACATCCATAAGATTTTAAGAGATATCATCGAGTCCATTACTGGAAATAAATGTGAGGATCTATCAAATGTCGATGCACTGTCAAAACAAGTCAAGGAAAAATTGATCGGTAAGAAATATTTGCTAGTGCTCGACGATTTATGGAATGAAAATGTCACGTATTGGGAAAAACTGAAGAGCTACCTAAGCTATGGCGGCATCGGAAGCAAGATATTAGTAACGACACGCAGTCGAACAGTTGCATCTGTTGTAGGCGGTGATGTTCGTGATCTTGAAAAGTTATCAAATGATGTTTGTTGGTCCATTATCAAGCAGAAAGTTTTATCCCAGGGTGGAGTGGTATTGACTGATCAAGAAATCATTAGTATTGGCAAGGATATAGCCAAAAAATGTGATGGACTACCCCTTGCAGCGAACTTACTTGGAAGTTCAATGTGTTCGAAAAAGAGAGAAAAGCTATTGGCGGTCAATCGTAGACGACATTGATCGATTGCAAGGTACATCTGAATATAACAATGTCATTTCAATTTTAAAGTTGAGCTACGATAATTTATCTCCCCTTTGAAGCAATGTTTTTCATATTGTTGCATCTTTCCTAAAGATTGGAAAATAAATAGAGAGATGTTAGTTCAATTATGGATGGCGGAAGGATTCCTTTTGTCATCAAGTGGAGGAGAAAATGTATCTCTCGAAGATATTGGAAATGAATATTTCCAGTATTTGGTGTGGAGTTCGTTCTTCCAGGATGTGCAGAAGGATGAAGAGTCCGGTGACATTGAGAAATGTAAGATGCATGATTTGGTGCATGATCTTGCAACGAGTGTTCTAGATCCTAATGAATTTAGAGTCGCGAAGGTAAGAGATGAGAAGGAAGAAGTTTCAAAAGTTCGACGCTTACAACTGCTATTTGATGAAGGACAAAGTTTGGCATCTCCTAAAGTATTATCAAATGCAGTGAAACTGCGTACAATTGTTGCTCTTCAACCAAAGAATATTTCGCATATCAGTTGTTTCCTTCAATGTAAGCGTTTACGCGTACTATGTCCTCTCGGTGGCCGGGGTACATGCTCACTCTCTTCTTCGATTTCTAAACTGAAGCATCTGAGGTATCTTGATCTCTCAAACATGGATTTATCTCCTGGGGTATCTTTAAATCATTCTTACAATTTGCAAACACTCATACTGAGAGAATGCAGAAACGTTCCTAGCTGTCTTCTTAATAAGATTGGATCTTTGAAGAATTTGAGGCATCTTGATATCTCGTGGTTGGACATTAAATCTATACCTGAAAATATTGGGTCCTTAGAACATCTAAGTTTCCTTGATCTTTCAGTTACAGAAATCTCAAAGTTACCGGATTCTATCACTTGTATCGACAGTTTAAAAACGTTGAAGTTCTATTATTGTGAAAATTTAGATGCCTTACCTAGAGATCTAGGAGCACTGACACGATTAAGTTGTCTTGATTTGAGATATACTTCCATCAAGGTATTGCCTGAATCATGCATTAGCAACCTCTTCAATTTGGAGATAGTGGAACTAGGATTTAAATGTAAACTTCCTAAAGAAATTAAGAATTGGCCGAAATTGAGAATTTTTACTCATGGGAGATTTGATGATGTAATGCCTAGAGGTATAGAAAGGCTTACCTGCCTTGAAACATTAGAGTCTTACATGGTTAGACAAGAAACAGATGTATGTGGAAGTGGCATTGAAGAGTTAGCCGGCTTAAACTCCCTTCAGGTGTTACAGACCAGAAAACTTGAAAATGTGAGAGGTGGAATAGAAGATGCAGAAACAGCAAAGTTAAAGGACAAGCAACATCTTCGAGAATTACGGCTGGAATGGGGTTCCACTGGTGTTGATGATGACCAAGTACGGAGTAGTAGAAGTGTAGAAGATACTGCAGTGTTGGAGGGTCTCAAGCCTCACTCAAATTTGAAGCATTTGCGTATACATGGATTCTCAGGTTTAAAGCTTCCAAAGTGGATGATGGGTTGTTCATTATCAAACTTCCTTCCGAATTTGGTGAGAATATATTTCGCAGATTTCAATAATTGTGAGCAGCTTCCAGCTCTAGGCATGCTCCAATTTCTTAGGTATCTTTGGATCGTGGGAATGAAATCAATCAAGTGTCTGGGTGAAGAATTCTATTATCAACAAGAAAACAGAGTAAAAGAAGAAGAAAGCAGTAGTAGTACTGCAAAGAGATCCTCATTATTCCCTTCGTTATATAATTTGAGTATCGAATTGGAAAACTTAGAAGAATGGGTTCCTCCTCCTCTTTCTTCTTCTTCTTCTTGTTTTCCTTCTCTTGAGAAGCTGAATATCATTGACTGTAAAAGATTGAGAAGCACACCACCGATAACTTCGTTTTATTCTCTTAAGGATTTGATATTATATGGTACCAATGATTATGCAGTAAACTCATTATTCAATAGAAGAGGAGGAGGAGAAGGATGTAGTTCTTCTCTCACAAATATTATAATAGCGAACTCTGAAGATCTAATATATTTACCACCACTGGGTGTACTACTCCAACACAATACTTCGAATCTTCAGTTACTAAGGATTACCAACTGCTCTAATTTTCAAGGTTTTCGTGATGATGGTGATGATCGAAACAACAACAACAACAAGAGTTCTATTCGTTCACTGTGGTTAGAAGATTGTCCTGTTTTAACATCTCTACCGGATTTACGATCATGTACTTCACTTCGGGTATTAACAATCTGGAAATGCGACAAACTGAATAATAAGGAGTCGATACCTTATGATCTTAAGAAGTCCCTCACCTTTCTTGATGTACTCAAAGTTGATTTCATTCAAAGAGACGAGGGTGGTTCGGATGTACCTAGTGTATATCAGTTAACTAATTTGATGGAGAAGAAGAAGTAGATCTGCTTGCTACGAATTCGTATCTTCTTCTAGTCCCTTCTCTCTCCCTTCTCTCTAGCTGTTTGATAGAATTACCAAACAAGGTTACTGTACTTTGCTTATGAATTTTATTGGTCCACCAGGTTGGTTGGATATGAGAGGGGATATGATTTATTGGATCGATGGTGAGGAATGAACAAGCAACCAGGCATGTCTTAATTTTGCTCTTGTGGACTTGGGTCTGATGGAACAGATAGGCTAGTAAAATTGGTACAAGAAATGCAGCACTGTAAAGTGTCTAAATCTGAAAATGGAATGAGCATAGTAGGAAGAAACTGTCTACGAAGCAGTGAACAGATTCCAGAGGTAACTTTCTGAAACCTCAATTAAGAACAAATAAAGATTAGGGATCATTGCATTGCGTCCATGCTAAAATTCTCTTCTTGAGTAGAGATTGTTATTCCAACTCGTTGTATCCGACTGATCTTGTTCAAGATACTAAATTGCAGATTCAACAAAAGTACAAATCTGCCACAGGATTCATGCCGTTTGTTTGTGAAGGTTCGTCTCCAGGTGCTGGACAGTTTGGGTATCTAAAAATTTGTCGCCGTTCTCCACCAACACAAGCACTTTGAGTTCGTTTCCTTTTTTTTTTTGGCAATTAGAGGCACTTTGAAATTTTGTTACAGATTTTACCATTCTTTGTTAATCATTAAGTGTCTATCTTTCATCGTAGAGTCTCGGTTGCAAGTTGTAACTGTTGGAATCTTGCAACAATGAACAGCACGTTAGATGTATCAAAAATAATATGTAAAGAACTAATGCGAAACAACTCTACCGAAATAACTTGACGAGGGCAGAATCACAGGTTCAACAAGTTGTCCTTAACACATTAGTTCGCGGGTACACTCGAGTTGAGTAATGCTAAACCCCTCACAGCGAAGATGTGTCCAGGATAAGACTGCCCGATATAACTTGAGTTAGCACAACGCAAGTTACCCTCTCTTCGAACTCGGAACGAGGATGGAAGTAAAAACGTGTGGAGAAACCCTAGAAACAAAAGAAGAATTATTCTGTGTATAGAAAACAGAATTTCGAGTTGTATTTAAAGGAGAAGATACTTGCAAATCAAGTTAGGTTTTGGTTTTGGTTTTCTTTAAAAACTAGTAAAACACCTAAAAGGAATTTACCCATAAATAAAACTCTAAAAATATTTTAGGAATTAATTTCCTAAAGAAAAACTCGCCCAAAAAATAAATTCGAGTAGAAGAGGAACTTGGTGCATGGCATACGCGCATATCGCATGGGTAAAAATTTGTATTTTTTCCCACCCGCTCCACCCACAATGTTGTTTTACAACATATCCATAAGCATATGGCTATATAGTGGAGCTCCTTCTCTATTATACCCAATGTGGGACTAAAGAGAGATTCATTCACTCATAAAATGAGCAAGTATCCTTGGACCCATAGGTCACTAGATCAAACCACACCAAGAGCAATAAATATTTTAATAAAAGACTCATTTTCTCCAACAATCCCCCACATGAATGAAATCTCGGAAAACGAAAAAATCAGAGTAAGGAAAATACCATTTAGGCAAAGGTGTCCATGAGGTCTTGAACCCTTACTTAGTGAGAAGTTACCGGAACTACTAGCTAAACAGTGAACCTAGTCTTGAACTGATAGCGTTGGTGTAATTCGCGACAACAACCACATGATATTCTCCTGGTGTTGCTAAGTTCGTTAGTGTTGTCCAATTTGGCCTTGGACATATCATGTTCCATCAAGAGTGTTACTGCTACACCCCACTTCAATCTTAAATTGAAACTATGGAACTCATTAAGACTTATTTAAAAGTCATCCTCCACATGCAGTCACACTATCACATCAACACCATAGGGAAGGGACAGAGAATGAAATTCACTGATAGTGTTTACCTTTACCCACCATGAATTAGTTGTCTCATTTGAAACCTTGATCTTGGAATCTCCAGTCAGCAAGGTTGAGTATCCTTCATGGAAAGTTTAATTATTGAGCCTAAACCCCATCCCCCTCGATGCTTTACTAACTATCTCCTTGGACAAACCTTTCGTCAAAGGGTCCGCGATATTCTCCTTGGACTGCGTCCAATCTATGGAAATAACGCTTTGTTGAGATTAGTGTTTTCAAAGTATCATGTCTTCTACGAATATGTATAGACTTTCCATTGTAGAAGCTACTCTTAGCTCTACCTATCGCAGATTTGCTGTCACAGTGTATAGATATAGCTGGCACAGGCCTATGCCAGAGAGGAATATCTTCTAAAAAGTTTCTTAGCCATTCGGCCTCCTCTCCTGCTTTATCTAACGCAATAAACTACGATTCCATAGTGGAACGAGCTATACATGTCTGTTTGGAACTCTTCCAAGATATAGACGCACCTGCTAGAGTGAATACATATCCACTCGTAGACTTAGAATCCTCTGATCCTGTTATCCAGTTTGCATCGCAAAATCCCTCAAGGACGGCCGGATATCCTTTGTAATTCAAACTAAAGGTCATTGTGTACTTCAAGTACTTTAGCACTCTAATAAGTGCATCCCAATGTATCTGCCCTGGATTACAAGTATACCTGCTTAACCTACTTACAGCATAAGCAATGTCTGGTCTCGTACAATTCATCAAATATATCAGACTTCCTATGACTCTCGAGTATTCAAGTTGGTTAACTCCTACACCCTTATTCTTCCTGAGACGACAGTTAGAATCATAAGGAGTACACACAGGTTTACAGTTAAACTGATTAAATTTCTTAAGTATGGATTCAACATAATGAGACTGACTCAGACTATAGCCATTAGAAGTTTTTCAAATCTTCATCCCTAATATGACATCAGCGGGGCCTAAGTCTTTCATGTCAAAGTTCTCATTCAATGATTTCTTAGTGGAATTAATAACATCCATGTTTGTACCTAGTATAAGCATATCATCAACATACAAGCATACAATCACACAGGCATCCTTGACAAGTTTAGTATAAACACACTTATCAGATTCATTAATTCTAAAACCACTAGAAATCATCACATGATCAAATTTTTCATGCCACTGTTTAGGTGCTTGTTTCAATCCATACAAAGATTTAACCAGTTTACACACTTTCTTTTCGCAACCTTTAACTACAAAGCCCTCAGGTTGTTCCATATAAATTTCTTCATCTAACTCACCATTAAGAAACGATGTCTTTACATCCATTTGATGTATCTCTAAATTATGGACAGAGGCTATAGCAATTAACATCCTAATGGAGCTAATTCTACTCACTGGTGAATAGGTGTCAAAGAAATCTATACCTTCTATTTGTCTGTAGCCTTTAGCTACCAGCCTAGCCTTGTATTTTTCAATAGTTACATCTATCTTACGTTTTCTTTTGAAAATCCATTTACAACCTATGGCCTTACACCCTGGAGGTAAATCTACAAGTTCAAAAGTACCGTTTTCTCGAAGGGAATCCATTTCACTAATGGAAGCTTCTTTCCACCACGGAGCTTCTGGACAAGTCATGGCTTCTCTATAAGTCTGAGGATCAGACTCGGCTAGGTATGTAATGCAACCAGGATAGGTTTTCTCAGTTCTAACCCTTTTACCTCTTCTAGGTTCCACTTCTGGTTCATCTTCCTCTAAAGGTAATAATTGACTAGTTGAAGGAACATCTAGGGGATCATCTAAACATCTCTTTCGAGAATCACGTTTCAAAGGAAAAACAGTTTCAAAAAACTCAGCATCCCTAGACTCCATGATAGTATTCAACCCTATGTCAGAAATTTCTGAACTCACAACCATAAACCTATGAGCACTAGAATGCTCAGGATACCCTATAAAAACACAATCAACGGTTTTGGGTCCTATCTTATTTTTCTTAGGAGGAGGGATGCCCACCTTAGCCAAGCACCCCCACACTTTGAAGTAATCATAAGATGGTTGTCTACCTTTCCATAACTCATATGGAGTTTTATCTGATCCTTTAAAGGGTACTCTGTTCAGGATGTAATTGGCGGAGAGGATAGCCTCCCCCCACAAATTCGAAGGTAATCCTGAACTAATCAACATGGCATTCATCATATCCTTAAGGGTACGGTTCTTACGTTCAGCTACACCATTGGACTGAGGTGAATAAGGAGGGGTAACCTCATGTATTATGCCATGTTCTTCACAGAAAATCTCCTATAGGAATTCTGTACTCACCACCACTGATCAGACCTAATATTTTTAATGGTAGTATTCAATTTGTTTTTCGACTTCACTTTTATATATCTTAAAGGCTTCTAAGGCATCATCCTTCCCTCTAAGTAAGTAAACATGGCAAGTACCGTACAATCATCTATAAAAGTAATAAACCATTTCTTACCACCTCTTGTTTGAACTCGACTTCATATCAACTAAGTGCGAGTGGATTAAATCTAAGGGTTTAGAGTTTCTCACGGACATTCTTATTGAATGATTTCTTAGCATGCTTAGATTCTACGCAAATCTCACACTTATGATATTTATCTAACGTGAATTTGGGTATGCAGCCTATGCTAGCCAATTTATGCATTGATTTATAGTTTACATGACCAAGTCTACCATGCCAAACGTTCAATGACACACATGTGCTTGAAGAATCATTCAATTTCAATTCGGGATGGGTTACATTAAGTTTATATAGACCCCAGTCTTATAACCCTTACCCACATAATCATTGCCCTTAGTTACTATAAGTTTTCCAGACTCAATTGTAACTTTAAAACCCTTATCATCTAAAACAGAACA
Source organism: Papaver armeniacum (assembly GCA_023531295.1). Taxonomy (NCBI): domain Eukaryota; kingdom Viridiplantae; phylum Streptophyta; class Magnoliopsida; order Ranunculales; family Papaveraceae; genus Papaver; species Papaver armeniacum. The sequence goes on from JAJJWW010019121.1 coordinate 90,994, forward strand.
AGAAACAAGATTTTTGCAGATGTCTGGAACATGAAGAACTTCATTCAATGTGAGAGTCTTTCCAGATGTGAGCTTCAAACCGACCTTTCCTTTTCCTGCAACCTCTGATGCAGATGAGTTACCCATATAGAGTTTCTCGCCTTCTCCTACCCTCTGGTAGGAGGTGAGCAGTCTTTGTTCCCACAAACATGCTTGGTAGCTCGAGTCTACCCACCATCCATCACATTGGTCACCAGATTAACTTCGGAGACACCACGTGAGAAAACTCTTCTTTGCTTTTCTCAACCAAGTTAGCATTATTCTTCTTATCCTTACGTTGTCTACAGTGAACTGCCATATGACCAGTATTTCCACACACCCAACAAGGACCCTTAATTTTAATAATGCTAGATTCTGGTTTCTGAAACGTACCTTTCTTGTTAGGTCCATGCTTCGAGTTGCGATTGTTGTTGTCACCTTTTCCGACTTTGGATGGCTTATGTTCGGACATATGAGCTTTGTTAGACATGTCCCTTGCAGATGACACGTTCTTGTCTTTGGTGCACAACATCTCTTCCACTTGAATCTTCTTTCCCAATTCAACCATGTTGATCTCGCTTGATTTCATGCCTCGGCTTTTTCTTGTACTCGACCAAGAAGATGGTAACTTCTCAATCACCGCAGATACTTGAAAAGTCTCATCAACAACCATACCTTCAGCAAGAATCTGGTTAATGATTTGTTGAAGTTCGAGGAATTGATCAACAACAGACTTATCATTCATCATCTTGAACTCCATAAACTTTGCCACCAGAAATTTCTTGCTTCCTGCAGTCTCAGCTTGGTACTTTGCTTCTAACGCAGTCCACAACTCATAAGCAGTCAAGTTCTCTTTAGCATTGTAAAAATCATACATCGCATCTTCCAAACCATTCATGATATGATTTTTAGCCAGAAAATTAGACCTCGTGTTAATATTGACCTCCTCCTCAGGAAAAATTTCAGCATTGTACAAGTCATCACCTGGAACCAGTACATAGTCCAGTTCATGATGGCTCAGATAAAACAACATCTTGGATTGCCATCTCTTGAAATCCTTTCCGTTAAACTTTTGTGGTCTTTCTACATCGTTGATTCCCATTGTTACAAGGAATACTAATGTGTTAAGATTGTTGGAATATTGCAACAATGAACAACACGTTAGATGTATCAAAAATAATATGTAAAGAACTAATACGAAACAACTCTACCGAAATAACTTGACGAGGGCAGAATCACAGGTTCAACAAGTTGTCCTTAACACATTAGTTCGCGGGTACACTCGAGTTGAGTAATGCTAAACCCCTCACAGCGAAGATGTGTCCAGGATAAGACTGCCCGATATAACTTGAGTTAGCACAACGCAAGTTACCCTCTCTTCGAACTCAGCAACAGGGATGGAAGTAAAAACGTATGGAGAAACCCTAGAAACAAAAGAAGAATTATTCTGTGTATAGAAAACAGAATTTCGAGTTGTATTTAAAGGAGAAGATACTTGCAAATCAAGTTAGGTTTTGGTTTTGGTTTTCTTTAAAAACTAGTAAAACACCTAAAAGGAATTTACCCATAAATAAAACTCTAAAAATATTTTAGGAATTAATTTCCTAAAGAAAAACTCGCCCAAAAAATAAATTCGAGTAGAAGAGGAACTTGGTGCATGGCATACGCGCATATCGCATGGGTAAAAATTTGTATTTTTTCCCACCCGCTCCACCCACAATGTTGTTTTACAACATATCCATAAGCATATGGCTATATAGTGGAGCTCCTTCTCTATTATACCCAATGTGGGACTAAAGAGAGATTCATTCACTCATAAAATGAGCAAGTATCCTTGGACCCATAGGTCACTAGATCAAACCACACCAAGACCAAAATATTTTTATTAAAACTCATTTTTCTCCAACAATCCCCCACATGAATGAAATCTCGGAAAACGAAAAAAATCGAGTAAGGAAAATACCATTTAGGCAAAGGTGTCCATGAGGTCTTGAACCCTTACTTAGTGAGAAGTTCCAGGAACTACTAGCTAAACAGTGAACCTAGTCTTGAATCGATAGCGTTGGTGTAATTCGCGACAACAACCACATGATATTCTCCTGGTGTTGCTAAGTTCGTGCCGTGTTGTCCAATTTGGCCTTGGACATATCATGTTCCATCAAGAGTGTTCTTGCTACACCCCACTTCAATCTTAAATTGAAACTATGGAACTCATTAAGACTTATTTAAAAGTCATCCTCCACATGCGATCACACTATCACATCAACACCATAGGGAAGGGACAGAGAATGAAATTCACTGATAGTGTTTACCTTTACCCACCATGAATTAGTTGTCTCATTTGAAACCTTGATCTTGGAATCTCCAGTCAGCAAGGTTGAGTATCCTTCATGGAAAGTTTAATTATTGAGCCTAAACCCCATCCCCCTCGATGCTTTACTAACTATCTCCTTGGACAAACCTTTCGTCAAAGGGTCCGCGATATTCTCCTTGGACTGCGTCCAATCTATGGAAATAACGCCTGTTGAGATTAGTGTTTTCAAAGTATCATGTCTTCTACGAATATGTATAGACTTTCCATTGTAGAAGCTACTCTTAGCTCTACCTATCGCAGATTTCTTTGTCACAGTGTATAGATATAGGTGGCACAGGCCTATGCCAGAGAGGAATATCTTCTAAAAAGTTTCTTAGCCATTCGGCCTCCTCTCCTGCTTTATCTAACGCAATAAACTACGATTCCATAGTGGAACGAGCTATACATGTCTGTTTGGAACTCTTCCAAGATATAGACGCACCTGCTAGAGTGAATACATATCCACTCGTAGACTTAGAATCCTCTGATCCTGTTATCCAGTTTGCATCGCAAAATCCCTCAAGGACAATGGGATATCCTTTGTAATTCAAACTAAAGGTCATTGTGTACTTCAAGTACTTTAGCACTCTAATAAGTGCATCCCAATGTATCTTTACTGGATTACAAGTATACACGCTTAACCTACTTACTGACATAAGCAATGTCTGGTCTCGTACAATTCATCAAATATATCAGACTTCCTATGACTCTCGAGTATTCAAGTTGGTTAACTCCTACACCCTTATTCTTCTGAGACAGCAGTTAGAATCATAAAGGAGTACACACAGTTTCTGATTAAACTGATTAAATTTCTTAAGTATGGATTCAACATAATGAGACTGACTCAGACTATAGCCATTAGAAGTTTTTCAAATCTTCATCCCTAATATGACATCAGCGGGGCCTAAGTCTTTCATGTCAAAGTTCTCATTCAACAGTTTCTTAGTGGAATTAATAACATCCATGTTTGTACCTAGTATAAGCATATCATCAACATACAAGCATACAATCACACGAGGCATCCTTGACAAGTTTAGTATAAACACACTTATCGAGATTCATTAATTCTAAAACCACTAGAAATCATCACATGATCAAATTTTTCATGCCCTTGTTTAGGTGCTTGTTTCAATCCATACAAAGATTTAACCAGTTTACACACTTTCTTTTCGCAACCTTTAACTACAAAGCCCTCAGGTTGTTCCATATAAATTTCTTCATCTAACTCACCATTAAGAAACGATGTCTTTACATCCATTTGATGTATCTCTAAATTATGGATGAGAGGCTATAGCAATTAACATCCTAATGGAGCTAATTCTACTCCTTTGGTGAATAGGTGTCAAAGAAATCTATACCTTCTATTTGTCTGTAGCCTTTAGCTACCAGCCTAGCCTTGTATTTTTCAATAGTTACATCTATCTTACGTTTTCTTTTGAAAATCCATTTACAACCTATGGCCTTACATCCTAATGGTTCAACAAGTTGTCCTTAACACATTAGTTCGCGGGTACACTCGAGTTGAGTAATGCTAAACCCCTCACAGCGAAGATGTGTCCGGGATAAGACTGCCCGATATAACTTGAGTTAGCACAACGCAAGTTACCCTCTCTTCGAACTCAGCAACGGGGATGGAAGTAAAAACGTATGGAGAAACCCTAGAAACAAAAGAAGAATTATTCTGTGTATAGAAAACAGAATTTCGAGTTGTATTTAAAGGAGAAGATACTTGCAAATCAAGTTAGGTTTTGGTTTTGGTTTTCTTTAAAAACTAGTAAAACACCTAAAAGGAATTTACCCATAAATAAAACTCTAAAAATATTTTAGGAATTAATTTCCTAAAGAAAAACTTCTTAAAAAATAAATTCGAGTAGAAGAGGAACTTGGTGCATGGCATACGCGCATATCGCATGGGTAAAAATTTGTATTTTTTCCCACCCGCTCCACCCACAATGTTGTTTTACAACATATCCATAAGCATATGGCTATATAGTGGAGCTCCTTCTCTATTATACCCAATGTGGGACTAAAGAGAGATTCATTCACTCATAAAATGAGCAAGTATCCTTGGACCCATAGGTCACTAGATCAAACCACACCAAGACCAAAATATTTTATTAAAACTCATTTTTCTCCAACAATCCCCCACATGAATGAAATCTCGGAAAACGAAAAAAACAGAGTAAGGAAAATACCATTTAGGCAAAGGTGTCCATGAGGTCTTGAACCCTTACTTAGTGAGAAGTTACCGGAACTACTAGCTAAACAGTGAACCTAGTCTTGAACTGATAGCGTTGGTGTAATTCGCGACAACAACCACATGATATTCTCCTGGTGTTGCTAAGTTCGTGCCGTGTTGTCCAATTTGGCCCTGGACATATCATGTTTCTCAAAATGCTCTAGTAACATTTTCCTAGACACAAAAATCTCCCGCAAAATAAAATAAAATATGCCTATCAAATACAGTAGTTGGAATATTTGCAGTGAATTATCTTCCATTGCCATGACAAATGTGTGTAAGAAGATGGAGAAAAACAATGAACAAATGAAGATGAGAGCAGAGAAAAAAAAAATGACTGTTTTCTTTTTTCTTTCTTTTCCAGAGAGAGAGATATGAGAGTGCAGAACTAGCTAGCGATGCAGAATGTTTCTTTTAGTACTAAACTAAAAAAAAAAAAAAAAAAGCATTCCAATGTGAAACCCTTACACATTCTTTCTTTATTCAAAGCATACGTTACCACTTGGCTAAAAATACCACGTACGTAAAAACAGGGGCGGAGCTGTGGTGGGACTAGGGAGGACAGTTGTCCTCCCTGGAATTTTAGAAGTTTCCAAATTAGGCTTGGAAATTATGGATTTTGCATATTTGTCCCCCAAAATTTGACAAATTATCGTAACATACCTAGATAATATAAGTGATTGCGTCAAATTTCAAAGCATTTGCAACTTGTGCAGTATCTTAAATGTATGTTATGCAGCGAACATTTGAAAAAAGTATTAAAAAATTTCAGGCGACCTACGGCCGCCATAGTATACAATGTTATTATTAGTCATTGGTTGTATTTGTCCTCCCAACAACAAAGTTCTGGCTTCGCCCCTGCGTAAAAACATATCTTTTGCATTCAGTGAAATTATTTCTTTTGCTTATGTTTCCTGCATTCTAAAGAATGAGTCTGCATAAAGTTACTTTGATTCTATAGTAGAAATGCATCTGCGCGAGGCGAGGCGAAGCCGAGTCATACCAAATCAAAAATCCAAAGCATGTGCTAGGACGGATCAAATAAAAAATACTAAGCATGCATTAGGATGTGTCAAGGCAAATCCGAGACACACCAAATCAAAGATGCATCACGACTGGGCGAGCCTAGCAAATCAAAAATGCATTATGGGACAAGGCGAAGCCACGTCACATCAAACCAAAAAAATGGTTAAAAGAAGATAAAAAAATTGTTGTGCAAGGTTTTCGGGTCCGCCCGGTGCATAGCACGGGCACAAAATCTAGTAGAGTCTATTACCGAGACAAAGTATAATGACCCGTCAAATGTTGAAGCACTTGTAAAACACTTCAAGAAAATATTGATTGGTAAGAAATATTTGCTAGTACTAGATGATTTGTGGCATGAGGATGTTGGGGATTGGAACAAATTAAAGGATTACCTAGCGTATGGCTCCGCAGGCAGCAAAGTACTAGTCACTACACGCAAACAGAGAGTTGCAGATGTTGTTGGGGGGTAAGGTTCATCATTTAGAAAAATTAAGTGATGATGTTTGTTGGTCGATTATGGAGAATATAATATTATCTCGAGAAAATGGGTCATTTGTCCAAAAAAATTTAAAACACGGTTCAAATGGACGAGTAAAAAAAGTACGGGTGAAATAACCAAAAAAAAATAGCAAGGATGAAACTGGATTTCATCCCGGCTTATACTTCAAAAATAGCAAGGATGAAACTGGATGCATCCTGTGTAAAATAAAAATAAGAAAAAAATATTTGAAAATGGACAGGATGAAACTGGTTACATCCTGCCTATTTTTAAATTTTTGTCCATTTAAACAGTATCTTTTTAATTTTTGGCTATTTAAACAGTATCAAAACCTAAGTGTCTTTTTCACCCATGAATTGTTGATTTTGGTCTTTTTAATCAATTTTGTGTATTATCTCGAGGTGAAGCTGTATTGACTAAAGAAATGCGGCAGCTACTGGAAGGAAGGTGGCAAAAAAATGCGATGGCTTACCACTTGCGGTGAACTTTCTCGGAAGCTTAATGAGCTCAAAATTTGAAGAGAATTATTGGTTGTCAATCCTAAATGATAATCATTTGTGGGATACACCAGAAACGAAAAGAATATCTATTCTGAAACTGAGTTATAATAATTTACCTTCACATTTGAAACAATGTTTTTCTTACTGCTGTATATTTCCCAAAGACTGGGTAATAAATAGAGAAACTTTAATTCATTTGTGGATGGCGGAAGGATTCCTTTCGCCATCTGAGGTAAATAATAGACTGGTTGAGGATATAGGTAATGATTATTTTGAGCATTTGGTATGGAACTCGTTCTTTCAAGATGTAGTGAGGGATGAACTAGGCGGGATCGAGACGTGTAAGATCCATGATTTGGTGCATGATGTTGCAATGGCTGTTTGTGAAGGCAGGAGATGTGAAGGAAGAAGATCTTTCACAAGTTCGTCGTATGGGGCTGCTGTTTGACAAAATAAACCCAGCTTTGTAAGTGCTTCAGAACTCCACAAAAATTGCGGACAGTCGTCAAAATGGGTCATTTGTCCAAAAAAATTTAAAACACGGTTCAAATGGACGAGTAAAAAAAAGTACGGGTGAAATAGCCAAAAAAAAAATAGCAAGGATGAAACTGGATTCATCCTGGCTTATACTTAAAAAATAGCAAGGATGAAATTGGATGCATCCTGTGTAAAAAAAAATAAAAAAAAAATATTTGAAAATGGACAGGATAAACTGGTTACATCCTGCTTATTTTTAAATTTTTGTCCATTTAAACGGTATCTTTTTAATTTTTGGCTATTTAAACAGTATCAAAACCTAAGTGTCTTTTTCACCCAGGAATTATTGATTTTGGTCTTTTTGACCAATTTTGTGTTTCAAATTATACTATATATGCGGTTTGCGAACAGTCGTTTCAAATTATCATTTTTACAAGTTGCAGACGTTGGTAATGTGCGCGTGTAAAAATGTCTCCACTCTTCTTAGCAAAGTTGGGTCTTTGAAAAATCTGAGGCATCTCAATATCTCGTGGTCGGATATTAGATTTCTACCAGATTCTGTAGTTAGTCTCACTAATTTGCAGACACTGAATCTCCGGGGTTGCAAGTTGCTTGAAGGCTTACCCGAAAATATTGGGTTGTTAAAAAATTTAGGACAAAGAGTTGAAAAGCCCCAATTTGGGGGTGTCGTTTGTGAAAATGCCTCAGGTTTTGAAAAAAAATTAAAATGCCCCAATCCGTTAGTTTTTCCATCCAAACTAGTTAAATGGTCAATTTTGCACACATGTGAATTCCTCCATTTGAAGAAAAGTCATTTTTAACCCCAATTTTTATTAAATTGACATTTTACTTATAAAATAACAAACCCTTAATATTACGACACGTGTCATATTTTCCCCACCACCACCACCTTAACCATCACCTCCACCGCTGCCACCACCGCCACCTTCACCACCACCGTCGCCAACGCCTCCACCTCCACTGTCTCCATCATCGCTACCTCCACCACCACCACCAACGACGCCGCCATCGCCAGAAACACCACCACCGCCGCCACCACCACTGCCGCCACTACCTCCACCACCGCCACCATCAGTTCCACACCACTACTAGAACCACCACCGTCGCTGCCACCACCATTGTCACCACCAGAACCACCACCACCGTCGCCGCCACCACCACCACCACCGAACCCCGAAACCCCGAACCCTGAAACCCAGAACCCTTAACCCTTAACCCTGAAGGGTTATTATTGTCTCTTTTTCACGTGTGTGAAGTCACATGTGTGCCAAATTCACTATTTAACCGGCTTGGATCGAAAAGTTAACGGATCGGGGCATTTTAACTTTTTTTTAAAATCCGGGGCATTTTCGCAACCATGCCTCCCATATTGGGGCATTTTGACTATTTTTCCAAAAATTGAAGTGGTCTTGATATTTCAAACACAGGAATCAGAGAGCTACCTGATTCACTTACTTGCATCGTCAATTTAAGAACATTAAAATTTGACAACTGTGAGTTGTTAGATAGATCACCTAGAGAACTTGGTGCATTAACTCGATTAAGGTGGAAGAAACTATGATCAGAGTATTGCCTGAATCATGCATTAGAAACCTCGGAAATTTGGAGATGATGAAACTAGGAGATAAGTGTGAGCTTCCCAAGGAAATAAAGAATTGGCCGAAATTGAGAATTTTTACACACGAGAGAGAAGATGATGTAATGCCTAGAGGTATAGATAGGCTCCTTTTCCTTAAAACATTAAAGCATTACAATGTTAGAAATAAAGTAAATGATATCTGCGGAAGTACTAGCGGGATTGAAGAGTTGGCAGGCTTTAACTCCCTGGAGGTGTTAGGTATAAGAAATCTGGAGAATGTGAGAGGTGGAAAAGAAGGCGCCGAAAGAGCGAAGTTAAAGGACAAGGAACACCTTCGAGAATTGGAACTGTATTGGGGTTTCGCTTACAACGAAGATAGCAGAAGTAGTTTGACAGATAGGGTCTCGAACCTCACCCTAATTCGAAGAAATTGAGCGTCAGAGGATTCGCAGGTGTGCAAAGCTTCCGAAATGGATTGGTTCATGAAATTGCCTGGTGGAATTATCTTTAACATTTATGTATAATTGTGAGAAACTTCCAGCGCTGGGTATGCTCCCATATCTTAGGGTTCTTAAGATTTGGGGAATGGAATCAGTCAAGTGTTTCGGTGAAGAGTTCTATTTCCAGGATGAGAACGAAGAAGAAAGCAGTAATACTAGAAAGAGATTCTCATTATTCCCTTCGTTAGTTGAACTGGAAATCTTTTCAGAAAACTTGGAGGAATGGGTTGCTCCTCCTTTTTCTTATTCTTGTTTCCATTCACTTGAGAGTCTGACAATCCTTGGTTGTCCAAGATTGAGAACCACACCAATAACTTCTCTTTCTTCCTTGAGGATGTTAAAATTACATGATACCGATGAAAATGCAGTAAATTCATTATTGAATGATGAAGGAAGAGAAGGATGTCCGACTTCTCTCAGATCCATTACAATAGAGTACTCTGAAGATTTAATATATTTACCACCACTGGGCGTATTACTCCAACACAAGACTCCGAATCTTCGAGAAATAAAGATTATGAACTGCGATAATTTTCAAGGTTTTCGTGATGATGATGAGCTAAACAACAGCGGTTCTTTTCGATCGTTGCGGTTAGAAAAGTGCCCTGTCTTTATGTCTCTACCGGATTTACGATCATTCACCTGTATTCAGTCATTGTGGCTGGAAGATTTTTTGCTTGTAAAGAATTTGATCTTAGATTACGCTATCCATGAACTTAAGAAGATTCAATAGTATACTGTTTATTCGACATTCACACTTGTTATACGAATTGAATTGTCAGATTTTCTTGGTTCTGGCTGTTTGTAATCTTCTCTTATATTAGGCACTACACGCATCCGAAAATTTTCCCTTTTGGGTCTAGCAAGAAGAAAATCTATTGGATTTCAATCTTGCCAAAAAGATGTTGGAGTTTGCTTCAACATTAAACTCAGCAGACATCCTGTTTTAGCTTCAAGCTAGCTGAAAACAACTTGGGTGCTCGCTTGTAATCTATTTGGTTATATGATAATTCGAATAAATTTTCGCATGTATTTTACTAGGAAAAAATTCCTTTGAATCCTCGAGAAAGTACGTGTATAAATCTATTTTACCATCTGGGTGGGTGGGGGATAAGGTTTGTTCTCATAGCCATTTCTTGATTGAGTAGGAAATAACTCATGATCTGATAAGCACTGCAAATCTAGCAGATTTTGATAAACAATGATAATGGATCCTTATTTTACCCTAATACAGTTACAAACTTATATTTTGATTCATTAATCTGTATTTTGTTTTTGAAGCATGTATACAAATAGAATATCTGCCAGTTTTGGGAATCAAGAGAAAGCAAAGCAGATGCAGAAATCATAACAAAATTCCCCTCGCTTATCCCTAATATGAAGCATCAATTAACATAGAATGCATTTGCTTGAACAAGCTAACTGGAGCGTTTGCCTTGCTATTAATGAACTTCTTTTGCTGTCTCCTGACTCGGATGTTCGGAGTATCTGTTAAGGATTCACTCTTGGTGGTATCAATAGTCCTGACTTGAAAAAGGAACGCTCATACAGAAAAGGTTGTTAGAGACTTAAACAATTTGTACCGACTAGACTTTACGAACTCGTAAGCTTGTTATGGATGGCACAGTCACTTGGACTGAGCCATTTTACTACCGAAAATGCTTTAAATCCCCGGTTTTTTTTTCTTCTCAACCTAGAATCACTCCATTTTATCACGTTTCTATGGCTATTACTAAATTCTATATAAAAAAAAATGATATTTTTTTTTTTATTGATTGATCATTTGATTGAAGAACATTAATTTTGGAGAAAATCTTTCGGATTCAATAGCACTCCTATTTTGCAATACTGCTTGCTTGAGTCGCCCATTTAAGACACACCTTTGTAGCTTAATGCATTGATTATAAGATTTTGTTTCTATGGCATATAATGTCTTGATTAATTAAGAATATCTTTAGTCTATGACTCTATGCCCCATTTCGGTGCTAATTTTGATATATAAATTAAGGTCTTCGGCTGTATATAGCATAAGCATTCTATTTCAACAATGGCTGTTGAGAACGTTCTGGAAGAAAATGAAGAGCATGTCAACGGTTCATCTTCTAAAATACCGATTTATTTAGGAATAGGTTGTATGGGAAAGAAAATGCTACGTGACATCTGTATGAGACATTGTTATACTTATATCACTAACTGAGCACTTACGAGGTATGTACAATGATATTTGTATTCTCACTGTTATTTCAAGAACCAATTAGTTGACATCCAAAACTCAACACTTACGGTCGTTTTTCCATTGGGATTAGTTTTTATATGATTATATCTTGTTTTAACATGAAGAGCTGTGCAGATTTGTATTCCATAATAGCTTGTTAGATTCTTTCTAAGATGAAATTGGATCGAGCTCACCAAATACGGGTTGTACCTAGAAATTGATACGTAGAAGTTTGCATTTGAATTGAAAGAAGTGAGTAGGGACTGCAAGAACGTGTAATCTCAGTTCAGTCTCTTATTCTTCTTCTTTTTTAGCTCAGTTCAGTTTCTTAACGTAAACAATCACAGTAAAAATCATTTGATGAAACTTGACGTGATGCGAGACAAATTGTTATCCTGAAGATACCCAATAAATAATTGAAACCTAATCCTATTATCACCACCCATCTCATTTTTACCCATTCCTCATACCTCAAATCTGTTTCCTTGTATCATGTTCGTCCATACCTTTATAATCAATCCAATTCCAACAAGAAGGGTCGTATTGAAATTTCCTAGTAGTTGCATCATTTGTCAGTTTCGATAGCACCTCCACAACTAACCTAATTTAAGCTATGCGAAAAGATAACAAAGATAACAAAAAACTTTAAAAATCTAAGAACAATATCCAGGGAAGAAGATGAAAGAGATAACACGAAAAATCTAAGACAGATACCTAGCTAGTACATATTCTACGGCTGTATACATTTTTCTTTTTGATTATAAATTTTTGTGAAAGTTTTTCTCCTTGTAGATGGAGCCATTGCCAGTACCATCTCCAATCTCAAATGACATATTTACAAAGGTCGTATTATTCGCCTTTGTATTGTAGAATTCTCTCATATTTACAAAGATGTTCCTGATAATTTTACAAATTTTGACCGAGAGCAGGATGATGCGGAGGATGTTGCTAGATCGTTGAGTAGATTACGAAGTGAGTGCGATTTCTTCTGGGGATCATGCAGTGGCGGCAATCAAAGTCGAATCCTTCTACAATGGCAACAATTTGGTTTACACTTTATCTAAAGATAAATTTGAAGAAATAAGCAAGGATTTTTTCAACAAATGCAAAGGAGCAATTAGGCAATTAGTCTTCGTAAGTTCATATAGCAGAAATGTAATCATTGGGTATTGGTTCATCTTCTTGAGGATTTCGGTAATGATATCAGTGATCCATCAATCCAATAAATTCCATGCATAGATCCTTTCCATGAATTGAATGAATTGCTACCAGAGTACCAGTATATGTGAAACGTTAGAGTCATTACATTCTTCACTTTTGTAGATAAATCTAGACGTCTGAATCATGATGATACAATTTTTGAATTTCTCTCTATTTTTAGAGAGCACCGAATGGGTGTTTATTAAAGGTATGCCATGCATGATGTTCTTTCCTGCTGTCCATCAAAGCTTTCAATTTTAAGTCCTTTTTAGAGAAATGATAAAAACACCCAAGGAATTACTGGTGGAGGAGAAATTGACTGATTGATTGCAAGCTTGTTCACTACCGATACATGTATCTCTTATGGAATTTTACACTTTTTCTTTGATCTCAATACATGTGCATCGTTCCTCGTAATTTCAGGACTCTTATTATCTTCCTACTCCTGTTGAAAGTGGAAGAAGAATAATGGAGGCTTTCATATATGAGTTTTTACCACAAGATCGGCATGGCTGCAGAAGAATCAATTCTACATCAAATAATGGAGGCTTGATTTCCTTGACGCAACCGAAACTTATGAACAATCTAACTTTCGGGTACAATTCCCAAAGCCTTATAGAAGGATTTGAATAATGGTACAATGCAACAGATAAAATATGGAAATTTGTTGAATTCGTCGGCCCTAAGGGAAGGTCAGCTACAAATTAAGGTCACCTACAATGCAACAGATACTAACTTTTACCACTCTGTCTATCATCAGACAAGCAGGCTTACAGTACAAGAGCGAATCAACAAACCTTAAAAATCGTAAGTTTCTTTCTTTCTTCTTTATGAAATACTTAAAAATCGTAAGTTTCTTTCTTTCTTCTTTATGAAATACTGTAGTGATTCTTTCTGAATTCACTGAATTCAAAATAAATTTTGGTGTAATTGCAAAACCCCATATCATCATAAACTGATCTTGGGTTGTATTTTGTAGTCAGTTTTGAGGTGTGTTTATGGGTAAAAATCGTTTCCGCCGATTTTCATAAATTCGGTAGGTGAGTGAGAATCTGGTTTAAACCCTAAACAAATGTGCTGCACGTGAGCACTTTCTAGATTCGAGAGATCAATCTGTACAAGTCCGGCCTAAATCAAGAAATGGCCGTTCCAGACTTGCTTCGGTCACAAAGTGGAGGAGAATGGTTGATTCGGGGAGGGAAGCAAAGAAAGGTGTTGAGACCAGAATAATTCTGGGAGAGTAGTGTCTCGACTTGTATCAGAAAGAAAAATCTTCGGAAGCTTGCAAGAGATGAAAGTTTTTTGGAGAGCTTGCAAAGTTGCCTTTTCTGAGAGTGTTGTGTTTTTTTCCTGACCGAGACTTGTTGTCTGGTGGAAATAGATAAGACCTATTTATACAAGTCGAGATTGAAACGTACCCTAGCCTTATGAAGGAATAGAGTAAAGGGTGAAATAATGGGAGGAGGTGGTAACCGCATGGTGTTTATGTATGAAAACGTTTTCACCATTATTTCCTCATTTATTTGACCGCTTTATTCCTATTCACTCTTTCTTAATGTGAGCGTAGTGTACGCTGCATGCTGTGATCGCCAAACCAAGACCCTGGAAAGCATCCCCCAGTTTGTGTTGATGTCTCGAGTGTTGGTTTCACCTTGAGTGCAAGTGGCGCTGCTAGTGGCGCGTGTGGCATGTGCCAATGGCATGTGCGGAATGCCTTTGTTGCGGGTTGCACCTTGAGTGCAAGTGGAGATGCCAAAGCTGCTAGTGCGTGTGTGGCATGTGCCAATGGAATGTGCGGAATGCCTTGGTGGTAGGTAGCACGTTGAGTGTAAGTGGCAATGCCAGAGCTGCTAGTGGCGTGTGTGGCATGTGCCGAATGCCTTGGTGGTAGGTTGCACGGTTTGCAAGTTAGGATACCAGCGTGGGTTTTGGCATGTGCCAATGGCACGTACGGCCAAGTTGGCCTAGGTTGCACGGCTTGCAAGTTAGGCTACCGGCGTGCGTGTTTGGCATGTGTCAATGGCACGCACGGCCATTAGGGCCACGGCTAGGTAATGAAAGCTACTAGCGAGCGTGTTGGCATGTGCCAATGGCACGCTCAGCCATTAGGGCCACATCCTGGTAAGAAAAGCTACCTGGCATGCGTGGCCATTAGGGTCACGGCCTGGTAAGAAAAGCTATCTGCGATGCGTGTTGGCATGTGCCAATGGCATGCTCGGCCATTAGGGCCACGACTTGGTAAGAAAAGCTACCAGCGATGTGTGTTGGCATGTGCCAATGGCATGCTCGGTCATTAGGGCCACGGATTGGTAAGAAAAGCTGTCAGCGATGCGTGTTGGCATGTGCCAATGGCATGCTCGGCCAATTTGGCCTAGGTTGCACGGTTTGCAAGCCTAGGCGCGGGCGCTACTTTGGCATGGCGTGGCTAGGGCCAAGGTAAGGGTGTTTGGCTTGGCGAGGTGTGACCAGCGTAGCTGGTGCCAAGGCAGAGTGCGTTTTGCATGGCGCGGCTAGCTCAAGCTAGGTGTTGCTGGCATGATTTGCCATTGGCACAGAGGTGCGGCTAGCATGGTTGGCATGCTTTGGCGCGTTTGGTGTGGCTGGCATGATTTGCCATTGGCACAGGGGTGCGTCTAGTATGTTGGCATGCTTTAGCGCGTTTGGTGTGGCTGGCATGATTTGCCATTGGCACAGAGGTGCGGCTAGGGCCAAGGTAAGGGTGCTTGGCTTGGCGTGGTGTGGCTAGCGTAGCTAGGGCCAAGGCAGAGTACGTTTGGCATGGCGCGGCTAGCTTGGGCTAGGTCTGGCTGGCATGATTTGTCATTGGCACAGAGGTGCGGCTAGCATGGTTGGCATGCTTTGGCGCGTTTGGTGTGACTAACATAGCTAGGGACAAGGCAGAATGCATTTGGCATGGCGCAGCTAGCTTGGGCTAGCTGTGGCTGGCATGATTTGCCATTGGCACGGAGGTGCGTCTAGCATGGTTGGCATGCTTTGGCGCGTTTGGTGTGACTAGCATAGATAGGTCCAAGGCAAAGTGCGTTTGGCATGGCGCGGCTAGCTTGGGCTAGGTGTGGCTGGTATGATATGCCATTGGCACGGAGGTGCGGCTAGCATGGTTGGCATGCTTTGGCGCGTTTGGTGTGACTAGCATAGCTAGGGCGAAGGCAGAGTGCGTTTGGCATGACGCGACTAGCTTGGGCTAGGTGTGGCTGGCATGATTTGCCATTGGCACGAAGGTGCGGCTAGCATGGTTGGCATGCTTTGGCGCGTTTGGTGTGACTAGCATAGCTAGGGCCAAGGCAGAGTGCGTTTGGCATGGCGCGGCTAGCTTGGGCTAGGTGTGGCTGGCATGATTTGGCATTGGCACGGAGGTGCGGCTAGCATGGTTGGCATGCTTTGGCGCGTTTGGTGTGACTAACATAGCTAGGGCCAAGGCAGAGTGCGTTTGGCATGGCGCGGCTAGCTTGGGATAGGTGTGGCTGGCATGATTTGCCATTGGCACGGAGGTGAATTAGGGTTTTGCTCGTTGTAACCCTAATTGAAAAAAATACCCCCTATTAATTACTGACTACATGTATAAATGTTCTAATAAATGTGTCACCGGTGACATTAGGTTATTTGGGGTTTTACGATTTTACCCTTTGTTTAAAAACCACCATCAACATTAAGTCCCCTGCTTAGCTCGGAACAGGAGCTTTGTTGCGAGGTAAGCTTAAGATGGTGACAAATTATGAGCAGTAAATCGTAAAGAGAATTGAGGAGGCTTGTCTGTCCTTTTTATAAACAGAATTTGGAATCCCTGCCTCTGGCAGTTTTGCACAAATCGGGAGGCTGGCACGATTGGGAAGTCAACCTCATTGAGAGACAGGAAGCTGGGCGGCATTGAGAAGTTGAAGCGAGTTGGGAAACTGAGCGTGCTAGCTGGTGGGACCGGCGCAAGGTGGGGAAGCTGAGCGTGCTAGCTGGCGCGACTTGGGCGGTCATTGGGAAGTTGGCGCAATTGGTGGGACCACTGCAACTTGGGCGACATTGGGAAGTTGGGCGCAATTGGTGGGACCGGTGTGGATTGGGCGGTACTGTGGAGTTGGCGCAACTGGTGGGATTGGTGCAACTTGGGAGACATTGGGAAGTTGGGCGAAATTGGTGGGACCGGTGTGGCTTGGGCGGTACTGGGGAGTTGGCGCAACTGGTGGGACCGACGATATTGGGAAGTTGGGCGCAATTGGTGGGACCGGTGTGGCTTGGGAGGTACTGGGGAGTTGGCGCAACTGGTGGGACCAGTGCAATTTGGGTGACGTTGGGAAGTTGGGCGCCCTTGTGGGCCCGTTCCTTATACGCACAATTTTTGGTAAAGGGAAATCCTTCCCTATTTCAGAATCTTCACGCCCATATATATAAAATCCCTTTCTCTCATCTTGCACTTTGTTCTTTCATCTTTTCATATTAGTGGCAGAGTCACAAAGAAAAACCGGCTTCCATGTATGTCTTCCAGTACTTCTCTTATTTCCCTTTTCATATAGGTGCAAACCCTAAGAGTAGGCGCTTTTCTTTTATAATCCTTGCAATGATATTGCGTATATGATTTCTTAGAGTGCTTCTTGTAGAAAATATTGTATATATGCACCCAAGGGAAATACTGCATATATGATTCGAACCTGTAGAAAAATGCTCCATATATAATTTTGAACCCGAAGAAGGATACCATAGGCGCATTCGAGCCCGTAGAAAATCTTTGCGTATATAGTTTTGAACCCGAAGAAGGATACTGCAGACGCACTTGAGCCCGTATAAAATACTGCGTATATTATTTTGAACCCTGAAGAAAATATTGCGTGTGAAGTTTTGAACCCGTAGAGAATACTATATATGAATCCCGAAGAAGAATACTGTATATGTGCTACATATGACTTCGAACCCATAGGAAATATTGCATATATGAATTTCGGACCTGAAGAAAATACTGCGCGTGCAGTTTTGAACCCTTAGAGAATACCCCTTTTTTTTTTTTTTTTCCAGGTTTTCCTTTTGTTGGGTGCGGTTATGTGTCAGGGAGATAATTTCGTCCTTCTCCGTTTGTTTTGTGCAGATATCTTGTTACCAAATTGTTATGAAGAAATCCGACAAGATGTTACCTGAACAAAATTTCGCTTCATCGAAGGATGTTCATAATTCTAAACAAAACACGGATGATGAATTCTTTGCCAAACCCTCGCCCTCGCTTTCGGAAGAATCACCCGGAGGTTTCGTGCCAATTTTGTTAACCGGTGGTGAAGATGAAAAGAAAACACGTTCGGTTCGCCCAGAGAACACCATACGGTTCTGTCTTCATAAAGGGGTATATTCTCCTTCCAACATTGATTTCAGGATGTGTCAAAGCCCATTGCGTTCATTTTATAGATGGGTTGAGTTCATGGTGAGTAAAGAGCACATAAATACCAACTTGACTCGAGCGCAGATTATTGATGCTGTTAGAGCTTCAGTAAGTCTCCAGATTAGGAAGGATATCCCGGGATTGGTTGCTTTCATCTCCAGTTGGTGTTCGAATACCCATACGATCATATGTAGATGGGGTGAACTAACTTTCTCCTTGGAGAGTGTGGCTCTCTTCTTGAATCTTAGAATCAGGGAATCTTAACATCCAATTGTCGAAGGTTAGGAGAAGATGCGGGATGACCTTGCCGCTAAGTTGGGAGATTTCGCTCAAAAAGACTCCCACTGCGAAGTCGAAGGATTCTCGTCCCGAGAAAGAGGATGAAAGGTGCTTTTACAGTTTGGTGGATATCTCAATGGTTTCCGGACATTTGGAACCGAAACGAGAAGCGGTGATCTTCACGTTGCGGGATTTTTGGCTCTCGGTTGTCTAGAGACATTTTTGATGATGGTTACGGCAAGAAGGAAATAAGACCGAGTTGCTAGTGATTCTTTGTGAAGTTGGAAAAAGGTGAAGTTCTTCCCATTGGCAAGCTATTCCTTGGTTCCCTATATGTGCATCTGGATCACCTAGTTACGAACATGCGAGTTTCGAATGGTTTCATGAAAGTGGATTCATATGTGCACGTTGCTTTTCTGCAAGTCTGGTTATGGGAATACTTTGAGAAGTACGCTCTGAAACTGTTGCCTTCGATTCCCGCGAGTTTGGGAGGCTCCCGAATTCTTCGATGGGTGAACAGGCGTCCAAGAGTTGGCATGAGCTTGGTTAGTCTTCTCGATAAGTCGCATGAAATCAGTTTTCGCCCATGAGAGCCGGTCCATAGGTCGGTTACTCAAATTGACACCTTTGCTTCTGCTCCGATCATGTCTTTGTCTTGACGGCGGCTTGAGTGTTGGTGAAAACTTGTTTATTCAAAGCTGCATATCCGGGTATATGCCGTCTTTCTTCATGGGGTCTTTCCGAATAGCTGCTTACAATATTGACCGTGCTGCTCGTCACATGGGTTTCGATCAAGGGGTGCATCTTTCTTACCAGCTGGTGGTTCCTAAGGATTCATTGCATGCCGCACTCAATGCCAGTGCCCTTGAGCCGGGTATCCGCCTTCCCTTCTTTCAAACGGGAAGAGTAACTTCTACGACTTTTGGCTATAATGAGTTATGGTACGATGAGTTCATTATGATCCAAGATTTTGTAAATAACGTGGTGGAGAATGTTCGTTGTAAACCTTCCCCAGCAATTTTGAAGAAGTATCCAATGTTGAGAGATCTCAAGCGAAAGTTTCCTGGAAACTAGGAAAGTCCCCAGGCAAAGGAACATAGAACGAAGAATCGTGCTGGCGGGTTCCATGCGGTTTCAAAAGATCCTCTTGCAGCTCTCGTGTCTTTCAGTTCTTCCAAAAACCATGTATGTGTCGCGTCCTTGTTGGTTTGTCTCAAAACACGTGAATTTTTGCTGAAAACATGTGTCTTGTTTCTTCCAGGGTTTCGGTAGTGTTAATGCTTTCTTTTGCCCTTACACGTTGCCGGGAGACGGCAATTTCTTGGAAGAATTCAAAGTGACCGAGCCTTCTCATAATGGAGATGAGCCAGAGAAAGAAGAAAGTTCGACAAGTGAGAGTGATTCTTCTGACAGCACTTGTTCTTTTTCGGGAAGTGGTTCGGTGAGTTTCGCGCTTCTTTTTCTTTCTTCTTCCGTTTTTTTTTTTTTTTTGAAAAATGTCTAAATCAAGTTCGCAAGAGGAATCCGGTTCGGAAGACGATTCTGGGGCGGAGCCACACGAAAACTTGCCTTTGGTGACCACCGCCGGTGACTTGGAGATGGGAGTTAGCCAATTGCTGGGCACAGATGTGGTTCAAACGGTGGATGATTCCCTGATGGTTGCTACCGTAGACATGGAAAAAGACCCTTTGTGAGTCGTGAGGCCAGTTGCAGGCGCCATTTTCGATCCCCCGTACTTGGTTCCTTATCCAGGTCATGTGCTGGTTGGCGGTTTCAGCGTGATGGCTAAGTATGAGGCGTTGTACACCAGAATCTAGGAGAAGTATGGACATATGGCCACAACCAATAAGATCACTAGTCGATTTGCGCTGGTTAAGCGTGTGGAAGAGGCTTTATCTTCCATCGAGGACATGCGTGAGGTGACTGGCCACACAGTTTCTGAAGATGTTATTGTCGACAGGGAGCACCATCGCGACGTGTGTGTAGAAAAGGAGTTCAACGCTTCGTGGTTTGTCGAAGGCCTTGCTGAGATCCAGAAGTCGAAAGATGCAGCAGATCGAAAGCCTTTCGCATAGGAGATTGCACTACAGGAGGTAGAACTCGAAAAGCTTTCCAAGATGTTGACTATGAAGAGAGCGGCTCTTGAAGATGCAAAGTTGACTTTCTCCAAGAAGAGCAGACCTCTGTTGGATTATTTTCCTTGAATGTTTCTCTGTTAAACTTTCATTTAGGTTCTTCTTTGTTTTTTTTATTTTTTGAAAAACATATTGGATGTCTGGTTCAAAGTTCGACCGGTTTTGATAAACAGCTGGTAGCTTTTGAGGATATTAGATTATTTCTGGGATGAATGGTTTTGATAATATAACTCTGATTATGTTTTGTGAAAGGAATATTGCTTTTATGAAAGTGTGTGCTAGCGATCGGCACGACGCAATAGTATGACGGTTTTACTAAGAACCTAAAACCAGATCGTATATCTTGCCCAGTCTAAATTTACTCACATCATAGGTTTTTTTTTTCTGCGAACACGCCCCTCTCCATGTAAAAGGCAGCTATGCTGGTAGCATCGCCAGCAAGTCCCCAATTGCTAGTAGCATCTTCAGTGAGTCCCCAGTTTTCTTGTGTAGTCTTTACGACTGGTAGTTGAGTCGGATTGAGTCGCCTTCCCCAACCATCTTGACATCCGGGTCGAAGAACGAGATCGGCAGTCGACATTGTAGCCGATAGATCAATCCTCCCATTTGTGGTCGCCAATTTTTATGGGTAAAAATCGTTTCCGCCGATTTTGGTAAATTCGGTAGGTGAGTGAGAATCTGGTTTAAACCCTAAACAAATGTACTGCTCGTGAGCACTTTCTAGATTCGAGAGATCAATCTGTACAAGTCCGGCCTAAACCAAGAAATGGCCGTTCCAGACTTGCTTCGGTCACAAAGTTGAGGAGAAGGGTTGATTTAGGGAGGGAAGCAAATAAAGGTGTTGAGACCAGATTAATTCTGGGAGAGTAGTGTCTCGACTTGTATCAGAAAGTGAAAGCTTCGGAAGCTTGCAAGATATGAAAGCTTTTCTGGAGAGCTTGCAAAGTTGCCTTTTCTAAGAGTGTTGTGTTTTTCTCCTGACCGAGACTTGTTGTCTGGTGGAAATAGGTAAGACCTATTTATACAAGTCGAGATTGAAACATACCCTGGCCTCATGAAGGAAGAGAGTAAAGGGTGAAATAATGGGAGGAGGTGGTAACCGCATGGTGTTTATGGGTGAAAACATTTTCACCATTATTTCCTCATTCATTTGATCGCTTTATTCATATTCACGCTTTCTTAATGTGAGCGTTGTGTACGCTGCATGTTGTGACCGCCAAAGCAAGAACCTAGAAAGCATCCCCCAGTTTTTGTTGATGTCTCGAATGTTGGTTGCACCTTGAGTGCAAGTGGCGCTGCTAGTGGCGCGTGTGGCATGTGCCAATGGCATGTACGGAATGCCATTGTTGCGGGTTGCACCTTGAGTGTGTGGCATGTGCTAATAGCATGTGCGGAATGCCTTGATGGTAGGTTGCACGTTGAGTGTAAGTGGCAATGCTAGAGCTGCTAGTGGCGTGTGTGGCATGTGCCAATGGCATGTGCGGAATGCCTTTGTGGTAGGTTGCACGGTTTGCAAGTTAGGCTACCAGCGTGGGTTTTGGCATGTGCCAATGGCACGTACGGCAAAGTTGGCCTAGGTTGCACGGCTTGCAAGTTAGGCTACCAGCGTACGTGTTTGGCATGTGTCAATGGCACGCACTGCCATTAGGGCCACAGCTATGTAATAAAAGCTACCAGCGAGCGTGTTGGAATGTGCCAATGGCACGCTCGTCCATTAGGGCCAAGGCCTGGTAAGAAAAGCAACCAGCGATGCGTGTTGGCACGTGCCAATGGAATGCGTGGCCATTAGGGTCACGACCTGGTAAGAAAAGCTACCATCGATGCGTGTTGGCATGTGCCAATGGCATGCTTGGCCATTAGGGTCACGACTTGGTAAGAAAAGCTACCAGCGATGCGTGTTGGCATGCGCCAATGGCATGCTCGGCCATTAGGGCCACGGTTTGGTAAGAAAAGCTACCAGCTATGAGTGTTGCCATGTGTCAATGGCATGCTCGGCCAATTTTGCCTAGGTTGCACGGTTTGCAAGCCTAGGCGTGGGCGCTACTTTGGCATGGCGTGGCTAGGGCCAAGGTAAGGGTGTTTGGCTTGGCGTGGTGTGACCAGCGTAGTTGGGGCCAAGACAAAGTGCGTTTGGCATGGCGCGGCTAGCTCGGGCTAGGTGTGGCTGGCATGATTTTCCATTGGCACAGAGGTGCGGCTAGCATGGTTGGCATGCTTTGGCGCGTTTGGTGTGGCTGGCATGATTTGCCATTGGCACAGGGGTGCGACTAGCATGGTTGGCATGCTTTGGCGCGTTTGGTGTGGCTGGCTTGATTTGCCATTGGCACAGAGGTGCGGCTAGGGCCAAGGTGAGGGTGTTTGGCTTGGCGTGGTATGAATAGCGTAGTTTGGGCCAAGGCAGAGTACGTTTGGCATTGCGCGGCTAGCTTGGGATAGGTGTGGCTGGCATGATTTGCCATTGGAAAAAGAGTTGCTGACTAGCATGGTTAGCATGCTTTGGTGCGTTTGGTGTGACTGGCATAGTTAAGGCCAAGGAAGGGTGTGTTTGAAATGGCGCGACTAGCTTGGGCTAGGTGTGGATGGCATGATTTGCCATTGGCACGGAGGTGCGGCTAGCATGGTTAGCATGCTTTGGCACATTTGGTGTGACTAGCATAGCTAGGGCCAAGGCAGGGTGCGCTTGGAATGGCGCGGCTAGCCTGGGCTAGGTGTGGTTGGCATGATTTTCCATTGGAACGGAGGTGCGGCTAGATTGCTTTGCATGCTTTGGCGCGTTTGGTGTGACTAGCATAGCTAGGGCCAAGGCAGAGTGCGTTTAGCATGGCGCGGCTAGCTTGGGCTAGGTGTGGCTGGCATGATTTGCCATTGGCACGGAGGTGCGGCTAGCATGGTTGGCATGCTTTGGCGCGTTTGGTGTGACTAGCATAGCTAGGTCCAAGGCAGGGTGCGTTTGGCATGGCGCGGCTAGCTTGGGCTAGGTGTGGCTGGCATGATTTGCCATTGGCACGGAGGTGCGGCTAGCATGGTTGGCATGCTTTGGCGCGTTTGGTGTGACTAGCATAGCTAGGGCCAAGGCAGAGTGTGTTTGGCATGGCGCGGCTAGCTTGGGCTAGGTGTGGCTGGCATGATTTGCCATTGGCACGGAGGTGAATTAGGTTTTTGCTCGTTGTAACCCTAATTGAAAAAATACCCCCTATTAATTACTGACTACATGTATTAAATGTTCTAATAGATGTTTCACCGGTGACATTAGGTTATTTAGGGTTTTACGATTTTACCCTTTGTTTAAAAACCACCGTCAACAGGGTGTTACCAAACATTTTGCTGAAAACTTATTGTCAGTTTCGTATGACAAGGATATTCTGGTTTTGGTGAGTTTGGTCCTAATGAACTTCTCCATTGTAGTTCAAAGGATGGTCACCGCAGAGAGAGCTAACTATACATGACACATCAATAGAAATGTTTAGGAGGACGGGCGGAGAAATAGTTTCAGAAATACAAATTTATCAAAGCTCTCTGCCTTATTCTTCACCTTTTTTTTTCTTTTTTTTTTTGAGAAAGTTTAAAATCTTGCATGATATATGGCTTTTATTGTTATTTTCGCTGAGAAACAAGATAGAGAATAGAGATATTGGGCCAATTGCCCAAATATTTTTAAAACATGGTTCTAATAGACACCAAAAAAAAAAAGGGATGATCCATGGACACTCTTAGATGGACAAGGTCGGACAAGATTTGCGCCATTTTTTCCGGAAAATCAAACGACAATAAATTTAAGTCTAATATTTTATTGATATGTTCCTATTATAAGACTTTACATTTCTACCAAAAATGAATGCAATTCAAGATAGCAACCCTGACCATCTACCGATCTTAATTTCAACTGTTAGTTTTGAACGGCTGATATTCAAAGGGGTGGATGATGGTTTTATACATCTCGAATTGTGATCATTTTTTTGTAGAAATGCAGAGTCTTATAAGAAGACTATATCATCAAAATATTAGACTTAAATTCATTATCGTTTGGGTTTTGCGGAGAAAATGGCGCAAATCTTGTCTGACCTTGTCCATCTAAGAGTGTCCATGGATCCACCCTCCCAAGAAAATAGTAAGAATAAATATGGATTTATCCTGGCTTAAACTTAAAAAATAGCGAGGGTCAAACTGGATGCAACCTGATGTAAATTAAAAATAAGAAAAAATATTTGAAAATAGGTAGGATGAAACTGTTTGCATCCTGGCTATTTTTACATTCTCGTCCATTTAAGCAGTGTCATTCTTGAATTTTATATGTCTTTTTCACCCTGGAATTGATGTTATTGGGTTAATTGACCTATTTTGTGTAGAGAATACTGCAAGCCCTTTTAACGTGTTACCGAGTCTATAGTTAGTAACTCGTGTGATTTGGACGATCCATATGGGTTTTTGGAATATACGACCAGATATTTGACTCGGGAGTTGGCATCAGCTTGATAACAACTCCGGAATAATTTATCTCTTCTTTAAATTTTGGCACTAGACTTGGATAGTATATATATGCGTGATGCGTCACCAATCTCAAAAACCTAACCATGCAATTACTAATTCCATTATCTCTTCGCATATGCTTGCATATACTCACTCTCTGCTATCGCTAGATATGGCTTGACGCATCATCAGCTTATTGTGAACTACACTTAATAAGCTAGGAAAAATTACACACAATGCATGATTTTAATATATTATGGTGCTTTGGCGCCCCAGAGTGATATTTCACTATACAAAAGGTTGATAAATTAAGACATGGCCCTGTAACTCTTATTGTATTTAAACTCCCTCCATTGACCGCCAATCTCATTTAATTTAATTTGCCAGCAATTTGGCCGGAAAAGGTGCCGTAATGTTTCCCTTTTTGGGGGCATATTTTTAGTATCAATCTTGTTCCCCAAATTTTCAGCGGTTGTTTCCTTAGTTAAGTCCGTAGTTCCAGGATTCAAAAGATATCAAGAATAACCCTAATTTTCTAGTTATAAATTGATCGCGTAACATGTCTATTAAACCCGCTACAAGCTTAAACCCTTCTCCTCCGCAGTCAAAACTCTAAACTTTAAGCTTAGAAGATATGTAATATAAGACTGTTAGGCCTCAAATGTGGCCAACTCTAGGCTCTGTGCAGACTATTAACAAGGCTGCTGCTTGGTCTTCCTTTATTCCGATTGGGAATATTTTTCTTGTGATTTATCTTGATTTGAATCTGTATGAACGTGCTCGGAAAACCCACCCAGGAATCTGTATGAGGGGTTTTCCGAGTCCGCTCATACCATATTCCATCATTTTATTGTAGTATCTGTTCAGGGTTCGACACCATATATTTCAACCTTTGATTCACACTTTTCTTAAGGTGTGCTTAATATTGTTCTTGAAAGGTTTGATTCTGGTCCTGAGTATGTATCATTTTCCTTTTGATGTTGTTTACTTATTTACCCGAACTTGATCCATGTGAATCAGATAGGACCAGAATCGACTACGTAGTTTTCCCTTAAATTAATCTGATCCGAGCTGAATCGAGTCGAGATTGGTCAATGATCAGGATACGGTTTCATAGGAAAGCAACAAAGACATACATAGAGAACCAAAATCAGCACAGTTTAAGTTTAGCACAAAACCCCCTAATGACGACTAAGGAGCACCAGTAGGCTCCCCAAAAGCTTTTAGAAGTAACTAGTATTAGAATGGCCATTTAGAATTAAAACCCTTTTTTTTTTTTACCGTATATTTGACTGTGACGTACTACTCCATAGTCCACACCACCTTTAATTAGGTGCTTGTTTTGGTGCAACCAATATGTATAATAAGTACACGCATACAGAGAAAACTGTATGGAGGTTTGCGGAATCGGTGGGCATCGGCTGGAAGACAAGACAGTCTATTGGAGTTCACTCTTGCCAAAAAGATGTTGGGGTTTACTTGAACACTTGCTCAGCAGACATGTTGCTCTAACTTCTATCTAGTTAAAATTCCTTGACAGCCACTTACTAGGCTATCTAGATCATGTCTTCTGGTTTGGTGGTATTTTTATTTTCGAAGAATCTTGTAATGACATAAAAGTTCGAATAAACAAAAGTTATAATGGGTCATCATTTTCCCCTAATACAAAACAGCATATTCATTAATCTGTATTAGCGGTGTCATGTGTGGTATTAGACTATTTGACTGAGAATTGGCATTTCCTTTTCTAACTCAACAATTCTCTCCGGTTCTCACTTAAGAAGTAAGAAATTTATCCGTGCGTCCATCAATCGGCAGCTGGCCAAGTTCTATGGAAGCTGCTATGAGATGTTACATTCGACGTGGAAAATGTCATAACCCAAGTGAAATCCCAAGCCTATTTCTGGGGCAGACACAATGCGGCACTCAAAGGGATTCAATTAGATAATGTTATTTGTCCAACTGGGGACATGTTTTTGTTAGTTAAAATGCTTGCACTTTGCTCAATTTATTTGGGTCTTAGGGGGTTGTTCTGGGGGTTGTATACCCTTTATTCATCTCTTTCCTTTTTAGTTTTGGGGGTTTTGTAATCTGCTTACTTCCGGTAAGCTTTAAAATCATGTCGTGTTTGCTTGGGAATACAACATTGATTCTCAAAACATCTGATGAGGATGTTTACATAATCTAATTAGAGGAAGAAAATGTAAAGCTGAATCAACAAAGATTGCCGACTACAATGGGCCCTCATCCTCACAAAGCCATCTTGAACAGCCATATCCCAACAAAGATCTGTACTTTTCTCCTTTGGTTTACTGCGCTTTAGAAAATCTTAACTGATCTTGACAATCTGATGAATCCCAAGCTGTCAAAAGTAGTATTATCACCAACCATTGAACTTTTTTTCAGCCGATATTTATTGATTTTACTTGAATGTAATAATACCCAGGTGTGTAAGTAGGTCCAGTAAGACTCATAACTCAACATTCAGAATCGTACTCGTGTTTAATCTCTTAGTAGGATGGATTTCAGATTCTTTGGATCGAACGAGGGTATTAGAGGAGACGAAAGCACAACGAGCAACTCAGCCACTGAAATAACTTCTGCATCTTTTGGCTATAATCAATTTATTTGAGTTCAATCTTGCAAAAAATAGGTTGGGGTTTACATCAACACTTGCTCAGCAGATATCCTGCCCTAACTTCAAGATAGGTGAAAATTCCGTGGGCGCTTGCTTTTAACGAAAGGGGACATGCCTACCATGAAATAATAAAGATTTTTAATTAAAGAAAATCTGGGCCTTTATTTTCCCCTAATACAAACTTATACTTCGATTTATTAATTTTCGCGAGAGGTTGACATGTATACAAAAAAAAAAAAAAAAAAGAGAAAGGGAAGCAGAGATTTTTCGGCAATCATAACGAACTTTATCTGACATTTTCCCTCGCTTATCCCTCATATGAACAATTGATTAACATGAATAGCATGCAACTGCTTGATTGGGTGAACAAACTACCTACAGCCTTACCCTTGCAGATTAACATGAAACCATTTTTATTTTTTTGATTGATTGATTGATCGAAGAGCATTCAACGAAATCATTCAGATTTCATAGCACCCTTGGTTGAAATATTGCTTGCATGTGTCACCTATTTAAGGGACACCTTCTCAATTCATTGATTATAAGATTTTGTTTTTATGGCATACAACTAGTATGTAGCCCGTGCTACGCACCGGGACCGGTGGATCAGCTAATGTAGAGTGGCGGGGCTACGCCCCGCGCCCGTGGTCAAATGCATTAGATTTTTTTTTGAACAGTCTTTGATTAATTGGATCTTCTAAAGGGATATGAAACTCATGATTTGATAATTTAAATTTGGTTTTATAAACCTAAATTCATGTATCAATTTTATAAGCAGATATTAAAATAATTAAAGAAATTGATTCCATAGATTTTGGATCTAAAATAATTAAATTTTCCTATGGATATTTGCAAATTAGCATAATTACACATTTGTTTTTTGTCCAACCTTTTTCTTATTAGCAAATTGTCCTATCCAACGATTTTATCTGTAGAAGTTTTGGAAGATATATATATCACATGTAAATTTGCGAAATGCAATTTTTGAAACAAAATAAAAAGAAATGTGAAATGCTAGAAGTGTGCATGCGAGGATACTTTGAGAGATACCTTTATTTATGTCTAAATTTAGAAGCCGATTAATGTAACAGTACTATGTTGAGTCCAGTTTCGCTTATTACCTTGCCAGCATTACATCTTTGTTGGTGGTGTTTGAACTGCTTCTTAAGCGTAATTTCATGATAAAACTTAATAGGTCTTATACATTTAATAGGTATTTAAATGAAGAACATGCCGACTTTTTTTTTTTTTTGACACACAGGAGATGACTATTGAAAAATATTAGTCGGCAAGGTCTACAAAAAAAAAAAAACCACCGGCTGGTGAAAAATACCCTGCCGGCGGTATAAGTCGGCAAGGTATTTAAATGAAGAACATGCCGACTTTATTTTTTTTGACACACAGGAAAGGGCTATTGAAAAATATTAGTCGGCAAGGTCTGCAAAAAAAACCCGCCGGCTGTTGAGAAAAATACCCCGCCGGCGCTATAAGTCGGCAAGGTCTTCAAAAAATACCTCATTAGCATTTGTTGAAAATTTTTACTGATGCCGCCATGGATGTTATGAAAAGTCGGCAAGATATGCATGTTACGACCTTGCCGACCAAAAACACAGAAATCATAATTTTCGATTTCCAACCTAACATAACAATCAATCACACAACACAATGATGGGTTTGAGTTTAAACATCATTTATAGTCTTCTTTTAGAGTCAACAATTTTTTTGGAAAATCAAAGTTGAAGATTTTTATATGACTTTGGTTGATGGAAGATGAAGATGAAGAAGAAGAAGAGAAGATTAAGAGTTGTTTAGTTTTTTAATTTTAGGGTTAATGAAATTAAGAAATAAGTTTATTTTTAAGATTTAATTAGTTCAAGGGTATTAAAGTAAAATCACCCTTTTTAATAATGACACATCATGTCCCCTTGAAATTGGGTATACCATCTTTGACAGTCAAATGTTTGACCGGAAGCAAAGCAAGATATCGGACTCAAAAGGACAAGTGGTCACCTGATTCACCTTTTAGCGGCGGAACTAAAGAATCCGAATCCTAATTTTTATACTAAAAGACCCGGGTTCTCCTATTGCGCCGTTTTACTATACCATCAAACATCCAGTCTATGAACGAGGTTGGCGATTCTATCAATCAATAAACTCTCAATATATTATAACTCCACATAAAAAACCATTTTTATTTTTTTGATTGATTGATTGATCGAAGAGCATTCAACGAAATCATTCAGATTTCATAGCACGCCTGGGTTGAAATATTGCTTGCATGTGTCACCTATTTAAGAGACACCTTCATAACTCAATTCATTGATTATAAGATTTTGTTTTTATGGCATACAATGTCTTAATTAATTAAGAATATTGTTAGTCTATAGCCTATTTCGGTGTTAATTTTGATATATAAATGGATGTCTTCGGCTGTATGTAGCATAAGCATTCTATTTCAACAATGGCTGTTGAGAATGTTCAGGAAGAAAATGAAGAGCATGTCAATGATTCATCTTCTAAAATACTGATTCATTTGGGAATAGGTTGTGTGGGAAAAAAAATATTACGTGGCTCCTGTATGAGACATTTCTATATCACTAACTACCACGAGCACTTAAAGGTACGTATAATGATATTTGTATTCTCACTGAAATTTCATGAAACAATTAGTTGCCTTATAACTGTATCTAATGGGACTAGGAAAATCCAATATTCCGCCTATATAATAGGGACGGAGGGAGTAATTAATTAAGAATATTGTTATTTTTATAAACTTTGTTGTTTTTATATAATATTTTTATATTACATACATCTATAAATAAGTGTGGGAACGCTAGAAAGTAACAAACTTCTGATTTGACAGTTCTTTTTGATAAATTATTGCAGCTATTAACTGACCCTAGTATCCGCCTGCCAAAATACATTTCTTTTCCAAGACTCGAGCGCCTTGAACTTCATAATTTCGAGTTTACCGACGAGGGCTGGAATGAGGAACTCCATTCAAATCCGCATGTCCTTGAAGATATGATTCTGTACCGCTGTCGTATGAGGAATTTCTGTATGTCAATTCCTACACCCAAAAGAGTCGAAACATTTGAATGTTTTTACTTTTTTTTTTTTTTTTTGATCGGTAAAAAAGGATTTTTAATACAAGCTGACGAAAAAAAAACATATTACAAATTCGGACCAGGGAAGGACAGTGTACTCCTGTACAGCCTGTATCCTCTAAGGTTTAGAGTTTCCATATGAGATTGTATCCTGTTTCTATATTTATCTTATACTTAACTTGTAATCTAAGAATGTAACCCTATTACTCTGATATAAATAGAAAAGCTCTTAGGGTTTATCTCTATCGATAGAGAACCCTTCAATACCTTGTTCTAACTGTAAGTAAATAATGGTGCAATAAGATATTGAAAGAGTGCCACCAATCCTCTAATAATTTAAGAAACTCATTCTCCAAGAACCACATAACTTCAAACCTAAAAGGACTAGGACCCCAAGAAGGATCAGAAATTTCTAGGAGTATAGGGATATGATCTGAGGTAGGATCAAAAAGATTGCCACCAGACTCATTGATGAACATTGGTATCCCTTTGTCTCGCTGCTCTTCTTGCTCTTGGTTGAGAGGAGTCCAGATCAGTTGCCACTACACAAAGCCTTTTGTATTCAGACTTCATTTTTTTTTGTATCAAAATCGTTTTACCATCTTCATGATTGCATGAGCTTGCATCATCAAAGGGACAATCTGTGGATGGTTCAAAACCAGTGGGTAGGTGGGTGTAGATGAATCTGAAGTATCATAGCTACACAAATCATCTACTTGTACCATAAAAGTCATGGCTAGCCCTTCAGCATCCATAAGCGGTAAAGAAGCTTGTTTAGGTTCATGAATGGATATTTCATCAGTGCCATGCATCTATTTGAATTAAATTTTGCACAGCAAAATCTTCTTCAGGTAAGATCTTCAGAGGGAGAATGGGAATAGGTTTTTTAATAGGACCCGTACCTGTAACCTTGATAGTTAGATGATTCAAAGCATGGTTTGACATAGACAAGTAATCAATTCCTAACCTAACTCCCATATTAAAAACTCGAGTTACTTTTGTAATGACCCAAGTTGGTATGTAGACACGTTTGAGAACTTGGTGGTGTTTAGATACGAAAGAAAGATTGAATTCAGATGTAGACTGCTGGAAAGTAGGTTCTGTGATGAGGAATTTAGATATGGTGGAAGAGATAGGGATATGTTTGATGAGTTGGACGGGGGAAGAGATAGGGGTTATGATCTGGGAAAGAGAGGGTGATGGGTTTATGGAGTTGGGTGAGACAGGTGCATTAGGTGGTGTTGACAGATCCACTAAGGAAATTTTGATGCAGGTTGGATGAGAGTGTCCACATCGATATCCATATCATCTGTTTTTTCCTCCAGCTGTGTGGAAGCAAGAGCTGAACTTAAGGTATCCACATATTTTTGAATACGTTTCCAAACTTGCTTAGTCTTATTTCCTCTCTTTTTCGATTTATTCGACCCATGATGACCAATTTTCCTTGTGGCAGATTTTAATTTTTCCGTTGAGCCAATAAATACTGGCTTAATTGGCGTGGAAGTTATTCGATGCAGACTCTGGAGATCGAGGAATATATGCTTGGAGATATTTTCTCTTCTTCATTCTACTCTCTTCCAAAAAGTCAGGCACATTATATGCCTTACTAAGAGCAGAATTTGAATACAGATCCACATTTGTAGGAGGTAAAACAAGGAAGTTTTGGTCAATACTTGAAGACTTTCCTGTAACAGCAATGTGAGCAACAAACTTTTGCATGCTTGAGAAAATATTGATCATCCTTGGAATGCCATTGATACCTTTCTTATTTCGAATCTTCGTACGTATAGCACGTAAATCTTCTAATCTCAACGTAGCTGGATCAATTAATAGCACAATTCCACAAAGTTTACTAATAGCATGAATTATCTCTGAAGACCAGAATTGGTATGGAACACCATAAACTTCAATGTGAAAATCCTAGGATTCCTGATGATTAGAGCTCCAGATTTGTTCATGCCATCTAAATACTGAATAAGTAACGTTCCCAGACTCAAATTTAAATTCTAAGTCTGCTTTTGATAGTTCAGTATCCTCATGAAATAAGGCTTGAACAGAATTAATAGGAAAATTTTGAAACTCAGAGACAATCTGTAGATCAAAGAATAAAGCAATGCCAATATGCTTCCAAGAATGAACTCTATATGGTGAGGAAATGATAAAAGCATCATTACATCTTCCTAATGTATCAGACGAACGATTAATAAGATGCAGCCAATTTATTATAGGGAAAAGGATTTAGAACATGTTTGTGAACAAAATGCTTGACAGGAATTGGCTTGATAGGAATAGGCTTACCAAATTTTGGCTGATTGGAAAGAATTTGAGTATAGGTTGTTGCATGGTGAAGGTGAGATTTAGATATAGGATGCTGGAAAGGTGATGAATGGATAGGTTTAGAAATTGATCTGGAGAAATTGAGGAAAGATTCAAGAGCTTGGATCAGCTTTATGATTAGGTCTAGCTAGGATAATATGCAAATAAAATCCTTGATCATTAGATTGTTTTGTGGCGCAAAACCAAAGTTTATTTTCCATCAAACTTCTATAAGTTTCTTCCTACGTCACCATTTTTTGCAGCTTCAAAAAGGACGGATTGTAGATTTAAAGCTAAAGAATAGCTGAACACCCCTTTTGTCGAGCCATGATTGTAGAACTCTGTTAAGGTGATTGAAGAAGAAGTAATGGATTTGCTACAAGAAAATCTAAGGAATTTGTTCTGAATTTGCACATAACGATGTTCTGTGGACATGATTTCAGGAAGAATGGAAAGGAATCTACTAATCTAGGAAATAAACCTACCAATGTAGGAAAGAAAAACTACAAATCTATGAAGGAAAACTAGGATCTAGACTCAATCTAGGTTGAAGAGATGATGGAGATGGAGAACGGTTTAGGAGAGAGAAACTCATGTTTTTCCCCTCGAAACTACAAACCTATGTACTACTTTTCCTTGTTCAAAGCCCCAGCCTCTGTGTTAAAAAAATTGAATAGGAAAATGAGGAACTTTCTGTGGGATCATGATTCTGGCTCAAAAATTTCTCATCTAGTCTTATGGGATTTGGTTTTAGCTCCTATATCTAGAGGGGGTCTTGGTGTTTGTAATTTGAAAATTATGTATCTTATTATGTTGGCTAAGTGGTGTTGGAGGTATGGCGTTGAAAGAAACAGATTATGGCACCAAATATTTTCTGACAAGTATGGTACCAATTATTCCGTCTGGGTTCCTGAAAAAGTTGACACTTTTTACGGTGTTTCTTGTTGGAGAGCAATTGCAGGCGCTAATGTACTCATTGCAGCTCATTCAAAGCTTATCATCCACTCTGGTAGACAGATTTCGTTTTGGAATGATCTATGGATTGGTAATTCTTCTTTATCAGTTGTTTTCCCACTTGTTTTCAGAATCTGCAGAGACAAAAATACTAAGCTTGTTGATATGATCACTGTCGAAGGCAGTTGGAAGTTTGCTTTCAAAAGATGCTTGCTGAATATCGAAGCTCAGGAATTTGCTTCACTTCTTTTGCTTATTGGTGACTCAGCACCGCAGTTAGATACTCTCCATGACACTAGAAGATGGACTCTCAATACAACAAGTATCTTTAGTGTCAAGTCTTTATATACAAAGTTGGTAGAAACTAAAGGCTTGGAGCATTTTTCAGCTCATTTCATTTGGAAAGCTGAAATTCCTCCAAAGGTAAAATTCCTGGTCTGGTGTTTGGTTCATGGAAAACTAAACACGATAGATAATCTGAATCACAAAGAAATGGCTCTTTATAAATCTTGCAGCTTATGTGGAAATTCAGAACAAACACAAGAACACCTTTTCATACACTGTAAAGTCATATCAAAGCAATGGCAGTCCTAAATTCCGCAAGATAATATATCTTGGGTTTTTCCTAATTCTTTCATAGCATTAGCTCACAGCTGGGATAATAATATATTTTCAAGTTCTGGTAACTTCATGTTGTAGCAAAAATGTTCCTACAACACTCCTCGAGATTTATACAGAAATGATGTAATCTTAACCGTTGGATGGCGTAAGATTAATACTTGATGAATATTTTGTAGACCGTTGATATGATCCCAAGCTTGCCTCACGATATGTACTTGATGATGAAAGATTTCCTACTCAGCTCTTCAATGCTCTTGACTTTCTAATATTCTTGAAGAAAAGAGGGGGTACCTGCAAGGACACTCCGAAGCCTCAATGAGTAAGGAGCTCTAAACAAGTTTTAGTGGAGAGAAAATGATTAGAATTGTGTAACTTTACTGCTGAAATCTCTCCTCTATTTATAGGTAATAGAGGGCATGCATCCAGTCAATTACCTGTCTGCATTCAATTTGATGACGTACTGATAAGCACATAAATACTTTATTTTATACCCATATTTATAATAACTAGTACTCGACATTTTGGCTAATAATACTATTTTAGTACTTTTGTAGAAAGTATGATTTCCCAGAGAATAAACAGCTAAATGGAAGTAAAATGACGTTTGCGACAAGATGAAATCAATATTGCAACTCATGGGTCCGGAGAAAAAGGCAATGAATTCCCACTACAGTTTCAGTGGGTCACGTCCGATGGTGCTACCCTAAGGCATTTGACGACTGAAGAACATTTTTTTATTCAAGCCTTTAAGCTGTACATGCAGTAGTGGATTAATAATAATAAGTGGGACGTTGCAAATTATATACTTCATTTTGTTTATGGTAATAAAGAACCACGTTTCATGTTCTTATCAAACCAAAGAGCAGATGGCATTCTTAAGCAGAAAGTGGTGGTCTTCTACGGAACACGATTTTGAGTAAACATTTTCATGAGAAATGTGGATGATTGAAGAATACAAATACATAAGAGAACGAATACTACAGCAACCTGCACAGAATGGAACCTAGGATAAGCTGGTGGTTGCCGAGATGGTTGCATTTTCATGAACCTTTGTGATGGGTGGAAGAAGATGTTTAGCTGGCCAGAAGCTGAGAAGACCGGAATTGATTTGGAAGGAGTTGGAGTTAGGATCTTGTGTCGTTTGTATTGGTCCTGGATGTTGTTTAGAGTCAGAAGGCAGGCATCGAGATTAGAAGCTGAGAAAGTGGCAGTAATGGTTGGAGACTCCACGGTCTATGCGCACATGGATCAGTTCACCTAAGGCCAGCACGCTTAGATTTTGAGTCGAAACAGGAGGAGGTTGACTTTGGTCCTTTTCAAAACAGAGAAGTGGTAGAGAGATACTCGGGATTTCAGTTTATGGTTGGAAGACGTAATCTATGAGAAGATTTTGCTGCATATTTTCATTCTCACCATGTACACACGTCTTTCACGTGTTTTAAAGAAGAAAAAATTCGGTTATTTTGATGATTGATCTAAAACAGGGAAGAGAATAATATTTGTGAGTATCTTTTATATATTTGGAATAATGGCGTGTGGATAGAGCGAGTCTTACTCCAATTGAACGAGAACCCACCGTGTTGAATGAGTTGGATTGTTAGCAGATGTGTGGAGAAAATAATAATAAATCCCGTATCCTGCATGGAAATAAAAGAGAATATTGTTGATTGATTGCAGGGATCTGATAGTGCTGTTAGATATAAATAGTCATTGGAGGTATGAGGTGATATAGAGAATTTTGGGGAGACTGTAGAGAGCTGTGGCCGGAGAAAGGAAAGTTGCAGAAGCCATTGTTGCACTTTCAGGGGAAGAAGAAGACAAAGAATAGATCATTGTTTTATAGGCTAGTCGTCTTTTCTTTGTAACAGTTACTCAATTGTGACAGTAGATTCTGTAACATCCATTAAGCGTTACGAATTTCTGTTCTATTTTAATTCTTCAATAAAAACACCTT
The DNA here is from genome assembly GCA_023531295.1 of Papaver armeniacum. Lineage (NCBI taxonomy): Eukaryota > Viridiplantae > Streptophyta > Magnoliopsida > Ranunculales > Papaveraceae > Papaver > Papaver armeniacum. Next base: position 127,466 of record JAJJWW010019121.1, read on the forward strand.
TTTGAGCAATGAATTATCTTTTTGAGTGTGTTTTCACCATGCGGAGCTAGACCCCTACACTGGGTTGACGGAGGAAGCCGAACTTCATACATGGGTGAATTTATTTTATTTTCTATTTGACTTTTGCACTAATTAAAATATAATTATGATTTGAAAAAATTAGTTATCATTTTATTAGATGGGTCATGCTTGCTTAGATGTTTGATGTCCCATGCTTACGATTTATAACTAATATTTGGAGAATCTACCTTGGCAAAAATAAGAGTCCATGATTGTTTTATCTATTGAACGATAATTGTTGAGAATAAATAATTGAGCCTTATGTTATGAATGCGGTGGAATCCTAAACCCAGTAACTCTCTCTTTTATTATTTTCTTTAAACCTTTAAATTTAATCTCAACAACGTCCGAGTGAACGACAACCTATTTACTACAACAACACGTACCTGGACTGAATGTCGTCCAGTTTCATCATTATTTAAATTAGAATTATGTATCTAGACATTGGGAAATGTATTTGGCCCAATAATTAACCTTTATCCATTCCCACCTTTTAGAGTGACCAGGTTAATAATGTACTTGGACCAAATATATATCTAGATTAATTCTAACTTCTTGGGTTGAACAGATTCATCTCCTTCAAAAGTCAATGAATGTAGTCACCTTTAATAAAGGCTAACTGACTTGGTTGTTAACCTTTTATGGGCTTAGGATTCAACCCATGACCCAATATTTTGTTTTTAGGCTAATGGGCTGAAGCAACCGTTAAGCCCATTTTATATTTATATGGTCCAAACATCGCCCCCTCTTAATTCCCAATTTGTTGGTGGATTAAGAAAAGTGTCATGGACCAACTGCTCCAGAATCGTACTCTGATGCCCCCATGCTATACGCGGAAATGATGCACCTGATTATTTGTAGCCGGAGTGGAGCTTCACATTTGAGAGATAGACCTTGCACCATTAATCCCTGCTGTTAGACTTTTTTTCTTTTCTTCGTAGGATCATTAATACCTTTTGATTAAAGAATTCCCTCTTTCAATTTAGTAGTCTAATAATGCCAAAACTGGGGAATCTTTCCCTTACTGTTAACTGCAGCATCCATATATTTCAATTGTACTTTGCACTTGATTAGGTCCATCTACATCTTCCGATCTTGTTTCACGGTCATTCTATTCAGCTAATATATGTCAGCTGACCATTTTTTTTATATTTTTTTTATATACCATACTAACCAGTGTATAGATCTGTCACCATCTTGCAATTGAACCGGCACAGCCGACATATTATTGTTAACTGATTTTCCTTCTCCTCTGAATATTTTGCAGATGACAAAAGGAAAAGATGTATTGGTTCATGAAAATGCCCCAAAGGGAACAAAAAGATTGTTCTCAAGCATACTGCCAGGATGAAGGTGAAGAGTATGAAGCGTATACTTTTTTCATCTCCTGATAAAGTCATTAATATTTCTACTGACTCAATTGGGGCTATAAATGACGAATGAAGTCTGTTATAAAACATGATTTATCACGGTTTTCATCTGTTATTCGAACCGTTATTTATTTGGTGTGACTCTTTATAAATGACAAATAGATAACGTTATTAAGTATGACGAGTAAAATATGTGATTTTAAGTCACGACCAAAATCTGTTATTTAGTACCATGGTTATCATATGTTAAATACAATCACGAACGATGTCTGTCATAGAGGAGGTGTTTCATAGAAACAAATATATTAATTCAAAACGGGAATGTTCCGTCATTTTCAGGCTATTGTTCAGATTTTGGCATTTAGATTTTCTTAATATGAAATTCCTTCAGATTCAGGTTTAGTGTTTCTGAAACAAAATTGTGAACAAATTCTGAAAATGAAAATGAATCTTAAATAAAAAAGCTGAGATAATTTATTTAAATTACCCAAAAAGAACAAAGAATATCTGAATACATATTAAACATTAAAAGCGAATTCAATCTACATTCACATAATCATTAAATTTAAATTCAATCTACTTTCACTCTAAGAAATTACATAAGCTTTGGGACACTATTTCACCTCTTGAAACATCACAAAGTACTCCATTTTATCACATAACATCGCACTTGCATCCGTGATTTCATCAATCATGTGGTGGTAATAGTCATCATTCGATGGTTTTGATTTATCAACATATGCACATTCAACCGCTTTTTTCCTGAAGTTCCTCAAAAAAAAGCTAAGGCAAAACGACGAAGGTGTTGCTGATATCCTAATGTCATGTATTACAAGATACTAAGTTAGTTGAAATTTCAATGCATGGAAGGAAAGCAACGGCCACATATTCAAGTACAACGAAGAACTATTGAACTCGATTGCGGGAAAACAATATAATCTAGTAACAAAGCAAACCTTTATAAATAGATTACATGCGACTAGGGATGGCAATGGGGCGGGTATGGGGCGGGGACCTTGAATCCCATCCCCTACCCCGTTCAAAAAAACAAAACCCATCCCCTACCCGTTCCCCATAAGAATGGGGCGGGGACGGGTATGGGGAATCCCCGTAGGGGATGGGTTTCCCATGGGTTACCATAACATTACAATAAATATTTAAAATGTTGTAAATAATAATAATTTAAAAATAATTATAATGATTCAAACAATGATACTAACCTAAGCATTGCATTTTGAAATTTTAAGTTTATAAAAACCAACTAAAATTGAAAAATAAATGAAACAATTGATCCACAATTAAGTACTATGGTTCCTTTTACTTTTTAGTTCCTCATTATTAACCATCTTCCTCCATGTTAATCATCTCATCATAATCTTCTTCGTTATCTTCCAAAAAAGTTCCTCGATCAGATATAATAGGTTATGGTATGGGGCGGGTATGGGGTGGGGACCTTGAATCCCATCCCCACCCCATCCCCGTATCACTACTTTCTGGGATTCCCCGTACCCTGTCCCGTTTCCCGTTTATACGGGTAAAACCCTAACCCATAGGGGCGGATCCCCACGGGGATGGGTTTGGGCGGGGCAAATTGCCATCCCTACATGCGACTTACACAACATATATAGTGATTTACAGAGTCTTCAATAAATCAATCACTATTTTAATTACTACACTGCTAAATAGTAAATTCAAAAGACTAAATCAAGGAATACATAATGGAGAAAGAATATACAGTAAATGAATGCAATATATAACAATACCTTGAGCTGTTTAGCCACATCTCTAAATGAGGATTCAAACACTTCAATCAAAGTCAGCATAGATACAAGATAAAACATTGCATGGAAAGGATTGGCAACCATATCTGCAAATGCACAACAAAGCTTCAACTGTATCACCTGTATAACAACTGAATAAAAAACAGTACAAGATTAACGAAAGTGTTAGGCATCAAGTGGTATGTTATTTGTTAGATAGTAGGGATCAAGTAGCTGAATCAAACTTTACTGGAAAATTTCATCTAATCTGGGAGATAAGGTAAAGGTTGTATACAAAAGCACACTGCAGAATGATGGGCATATAGAGGTGTAGAGAAACTTAATAGGATATGAACCCTGTTGTCCACGAGAATTCTTTGCTAACTGGTAGGACAATGCCGGACCCTTGTAATTGGGGAAGATCAAGATTGTTCTTAACAAATTTGTCACGTTTGGGAGGTTCTGCCGATAGAATCCTTTATGCGACCTTGTCTGTCCAAGTTATCAGCAGATGGAACAAAGCAATGACATCACCTTCAATATCAGCACATTCTCTTTATCTATTCCATGCAACCTGTTTATCCAGTCTTGAACTCGTCTCATTCTCATGCAAGCAGTTGAGCCAGTACTCTGAGAAACTAACAAAAGAATAGCAAAAGAACCAACCATGAATTAGTAAAAGTCTTCGTAGGTCAGCATGAAATATGAACTTATCTTGAACCAATAACAACTGGCCTAATTTGCCAGCAGCGGCATAAAATATAACTGAATTTCATGTCAAATCAACTGTTTATGAGTAATATAACATTTGTGTATCTCATAATTCTGCAGAGATTAGCAGACTTGTATCTTTGCAACAGTGATGTTATTGTATCTCATATTATGTTGTGTCGAACACAATATCAGTCTTATTATAAAAGCTTGATAATGAAATCACTTATGCATCTTAGGATAACATAAACATCCAACATATATTCATTTACTGAGCACAAAGCCTAAAAAAACATTCCAATTACTATCATTTACAAAGTTAAACATCGAAGGGGAAACAGTTCGCAATGCTTATAAAGGAACTCAAAAGGTTTAAACGGCAACCAAATGTGAGTACTACACTGGCAGACCTTTTTGAACCTCTATCTAAATCATAACAACCTCACTTATATTAAGGCATAAAGAAAACTCACTTCTGAGGCTATTCATGCACAATCTGAGCTGCAGATTAAGCAACAATTTCTTACTTCGGCCTCAATACAATTCCAGCATTCTGGCTTCAATACAATTCCAGTATCCTGAACTTTAGGATCAGTTACAATCTAATATTCAAGCACAGGAGCAACGACTGCACAATTCAAAACAATCAAACACATGAAGAACTCAAATCATTTACTACAACAGTAACTAATCTCCCACAAAACGTGTTATATAAAGGAAATGATCATTCTTTTCTTGTGTCTTTGGAATGATTTGTATGTTGTTATCCTAAACAAGGATGAGGCCTAGGTTTTGGAATTCTCCCAAATTGACATATAGGATGGAAGTATTGCCTTGAGCTTCATCTTTCCATCCCTAGTTGTGAATCTGAAAATCATCGACATAAAAAGAAATTTCTAGATAAGACCACAAGTAGAGATTGAAACACAATATTCTAAATTTTCTAAGATTCAAGAGTACAACAAAACAGTCATTACAGACCCAAAAAAACAAAAAATCCTAACAAAGATAGAAAATCTAGATCTATCAAATAGATTAAAATCAAAGAACATCTCAAGAATCCCATACCAGAGAACTAAAAGAAACAGCATCAACAATGATAATACTTCTATGTTAACTGTTTAAAAGGGAACTCAAACAGAAATCGATTTTACCTCGGTAAGACCTTCCACATTACTGATATCACAAAGAACACGAAGATATCAAAATCCATAACAAATTTCAGATTCATAAATAATCCCCAATTTCACTTAAAACCCTAAAATCTTTAAAACAATCTTCCCAAATCGGATTTTTTTTTTTTTGTGAAAACCCTAGAATCTTACAATAACATTAAATCTAGTCGAACGAGATAAATCGAAGATACGTTAACGGGTTTGTTTAATGAGAAACTAAATGTTGCTGTTGTCTTTGGGTTTGTTGGAGAGCTTGGGTTTTGTGGAGAAGATGAAAACGAAGGAGGGGTTTAGTTTTTCTGAATTTTTCAGATGCAGGATATGGAGGAGAAAGAGACACGGGAAAAGACTAGGGTTAGAAGTTGGACGAAAAGAAATGGCAGCTAAAGATGCTCCCGCAATCGTTCTTTCCTCCTAGTGACTAATAGGTCCAACACCGATCTAGATGAATGGCTCATATGGCAAATTAGTCGCTGGGTTAACCATTTTCAAATTTATAGAAACGTGGCATTACATGTGGCTAGCCACTTTTGGGTATGCAATAGAAGATTAGTGGTGGGCATACAAATACTAAAAATATTTGTCGGGTTTATTCCGTGATATAATAGTTATGTTTAAATCACACACCTAGTAAATTACCATGTTTGAGAATGACGGTTTTTTTGTGTTAAACGATGAGCCCAATTATTTTCATATTATATGACGGAATTTGTTTGTAATAATGTATTCACGTTATTAATCCGTCATTTAAAAACGTGATTAATAGCCCTTTCTGGACTAGTGATGCTTGCTTAGATGTTTGATGTCCCATGCTTACGATTTATAACTAATATTTGGAGAATCTACCTTGGCAAAAATAAGAGTCCATGATTGTTTTATCTATTGAACGATAATTGTTGAGAATAAATAATTGAGCCTTATGTTATGAATGCGGTGGAATCCTAAACCCAGTAACTCTCTCTTTTATTATTTTCTTTAAACCTTTAAATTTAATCTCAACAACGTCCGAGTGAACGACAACCTATTTACTACAACAACACGTACTGACCGAATGTCGTCCCAGTTTCATCATTATTTAAATTAGAATTATGTATCTAGACATTGGGAAATGTATTTGGCCCAATAATTAACCTTTATCCATTCCCACCTTTTAGAGTGACCAGGTTAATAATGTACTTGGACCAAATATATATCTAGATTAATTCTAACTTCTTGGGTTGAACAGATTCATCTCCTTCAAAAGTCAATGAATGTAGTCACCTTTAATAAAGGCTAACTGACTTGGTTGTTAACCTTTTATGGGCTTAGGATTCAACCCATGACCCAATATTTTGTTTTTTAGGCTAATGGGCTGAAGCAACCGTTAAGCCCATTTTATATTTATATGGTCCAAACATCGCCCCCTCTTAATTCCCAATTTGTTGGTGGATTAAGAAAAGTGTCATGGACCAATTTGCTCCGTAATCGTACTCGATGCCCCCATGCTATACGCCGAAATGATGCACCTGATTATTTGTAGCCGGAGTGGAGATTCACATTTGAGAGATAGACCTTGCACCATTAATCCCTGCTGTTAGACTTTTTTCTTTTCTTCGTAGGATCATTAATACCTTTTGATTAAAGAATTCCCTCTTTCAATTTAGTAGTCTAATAATGCCAAAACTGGGAATCTTTCCCTTACTGTTAACTGCAGCATCCATATATTTCAATTGTACTTTGCACTAGATTAGGTGCATCTACATCTTCCGATCTTGTTTCACGGTCATTCTATTCAGCTAATATATGTCACTGACCATTTTTTTATATTTTTTTATATACCATACTAACCAGTGTATAGATCTGTCACCATCTTGCAATTGAACCGGCACAGATGCCACATATTATTGTTAAGCGATTTTCCTTCTCCTCTGAATATTTTGCAGATGACAAAAGGAAAAGATGTATTGGTTCATGAAAATGCCCCAAAGGGAACAAAAAGATTGTTCTCAAGCATACTGCCAGGATGAAGGTGAAGAGTATGAAGCGTATACTTTTTTCATCTCCTGATAAAGTCATTAATATTTCTACTGACTCAATTGAGTCTTCTTCAAGAAGGAATCAGGCTTCCCCGACATACACTCCGGTGTCGCCTTACGAGAAGTCCTTGAATGAATTGTTTGATGAAATAGTTCATGCTGATGTTATTCAGCTTTTTTTGCATTCCCGTCAAGATAAATGGTGTTCGAATCACCGAAGAGGATTCGCCATTTTCGATCCCGACGTTGCCAAAGGCTTGGCAAACGGATGTCTTCTACCCAAAGACCGTCCGGCTTATGCCCGCATTAATGACCTTAGTGAAATATTTGGGATCTACAATACGAACATGTTTCACCTCCTATCTTCAATAGATCGTGCAAATCAGATATTGAAATCTGCTACAGCTGAGCGGGATAACGTGATTCAAGCCGCCCTTGCCAACAGAGACCTCGAAATCAAGCGCCTCTGTCGCGAGATAGCTTTTAAGGATATGGAGATTCAAGATCTCAAAGACGACTTGGAGGAATACCACTAGGAGGCGCACAATTGTCTTTATTTTATTTTTGAAGCACTAGCATTTATTTATTTTTTTAGTTTGTTCCTTAGGAATCTTTATTGAAATAAAATCGTTAATATTATTTTTTATTTTTGTTTAGTTTTGCAACCTCTCCAACTTTGAATTCTCATTACCCTAGAACGGGGTTCCATTTCCCATGAAACGAGGTCCTTGCTTATTTTAAGCTTGCGCTAATATTAGTTAGCTTGCTTATGAATTTGCGCAAGATTGACTAAGATTGTGCGAAGGGTATATATATATTCCTTCTAATCAAAGACAATTTAATTCTCACTGCGCCCGAGATGGGATTCCATTGCCCATGGAACAAGGTCCTTGCTATTCTTGAGCCTGGGCTAAACCGGTTTAGTTTGCTCGCAAATTGCGCAAGTATTGACTAAGACCGTGCAAGGAAAATGTTTCCTCTAATAAAAGTCAAGTTGGAATCGGTGCTGGCTATGCGAGGGTCATTGCTTGACATCTCTCGCCGTATGCCTGGATTTTTTGTTCGATTTTAACTATGTTATTGCTAAACAATCCCGGTTAATATCGCAGTTTATGTATTAATAAAATTTCTAATAATACTAGTTAATCTTTTAGGATTACCTCAGCAGATATGCCTTTCATATTTTGAGAATGCGAATATCGTATAATTATTACCATGCTCCATCCGTCCCATCTTCTAGATGCTTCTTCTCGAACATCTTCTAGAAGTTTCAGATCTCTTGTTGGGATCTCCGAGTTTTGGCCCGATCGTTTGGCTAGTGTTTTTGTTGTTGGGACAAGAAATTCCACTAGAGCCATGACTTTCACTCCGTAAGATAGTGTAAATGGTACAAATCCCGTCGACCGACTTGGTGTTGTTCTCAGTATGCCCATAAGACTCCTGGTAAGAACTCTGTCCATCTCCCTTTAGCTTTTTCGAGAGTTCGTTTGGGTTTTCCAGATCACTCAATTGGTTGCTTGGCTTGCCCGTTACTCTCGTGCATAATAGGGGTGGAAAAGTTGTGCTTGATATGTAATCCTTCGCAGAGGGGACTTGATCGTTTGTGAGTCAAACTGCTTCCCGTTGTCGATATGATAATAGATGGTACGCGAACCAAAGATATTATGTTCTCCCAAATAAACTTTCGGACATTAATCGCTGATTCGTACCAAGGCTACCGCTTCTACCCATTTGGTAAAATATTGATTCTACTAGCAAATACATGACGCCCAGGTGCAGTAGGAAATGGACCTACGATGTCCAATCCCCACATACTGAAGGGCCAAGGGCTCATAACGTGGTGCAACTCATTTGCTGGCCTTTTTAGAAGGGGGCCGTGCAGTTGACATCGCACGCATTTCTTGGCGTATTCCTTTGCGTCCCTTTGCATGTAAGGCCAAAAGTATCCTTGAGATAGGAGTTTGTGTGCTAAGCTCCTTCCACTTGAGTGATTTCTGCAACATCCCTCATGTGCCTCTACCAGCAACTGTTTCCCTACATCTGGAGTCACACAGCACAAATATGGCTCCATTGCAATTGGTTTTTTGTAGAGTTCTCCTTCGATCAGTACGTACCTCCATGCATTTTTTGATATTTTTCCATCTTGATATTTATCTTCTGGAAGTTTTTGAGCTTGTAGGTAATGGATATATGGCAATCTCCAATCTTCGATATCCATGGGATCATTCTCTTCTTCTTCCGGTGGATTATCTTGCATAGATTTACCAACTTCATTGTTGCAAATAAGATTTGTTGCAGAAGAATCCTTCTGAATGCTTGGGAATTCGACAACGATATACCTTGTGGTATCAGACTCCACAGCTGATAATAGGTATGCAAGTGCATCTGCATGTTTATTCTCCACCCTTGGTTTTTGCTCGATGCTGAAAACATCGAACTTCTTTGACAATTCAGTTATACATTAGAGATAAGATGCTAATTTTTCATTCTTCGCTTTATATGACCCAGTAAATTGATGTGCCACTATCATTGAGTCGGTTGTCACTTTCACTCTCCGCGCCCCGGGTGTAATGCGTTTTAAGCCTGGATATTACGTTTCGACTCGGCTTGATTATTGGAGGTCGAGAATCCTAGTGGGATAGCCTTTTCCATCTCGCAACCCGTCTGGAGAGACCAATAAACATCCAACTCCAGCTCCATTGGTGTTTGCGGACCCGTCGGTGTATAACCTCCATAATTTTTCTTCGTTTTCTGGTAACTCTGATACATCCACAAAATTAGTCGGTACATGTCTCTCGCTCGAGAATATTATGACAGTTTTAGAATACTCCCATGGTAGAGGAAGCGGATTTCCTTCTACTTCTTGTAGAATTTCATCGTCGATGGTCGACTCTGATAATGGAATATCATCTACAGGAAAATCTTCCATCAATGACGCTAGTGCATGTCCTTTCTCGGTTGTTCTTGGCTCATACGCGATCCCATAAGCGCCGAGGTAGGTTGCCCACGTAGCAAGCCTGCTTGAATCGTCTGCTTCAGCAAGCACTTTTCGTAATGGGTATTCTGTGTATACCACAATCTCTCGTCCTCCTCCGAAGTAAGGTTTCAAACGTTTTGTCGCGTGTACCAGTGGCAGTGCCATCTTCTCAATCTTTGAGTACCTTGTCTCCGCCTCCGTTAGAGATTTACTAACGAAGTAGACAGGTTTCTCATGAGGCTATCGTATGAATAAAACCGCACTTACAGCGTAATCGCTTGCAGCGAGGTATATATAAATGGTTTGACCCGTTCTTGGACTTGAAAGAACTGGAGGTGAAGTTAAATACCTTTTGATTTCACTAAAAGTGTGCTCACAATCTTCGTTCCATCCAAAACTTTCCGCCTTCTTTAAGATTTGGAAAAACGGCTTGAACTTGTCCGAAGCTCGAGATATGAATCGATTGAGAGCAGCTAACCTCCCGGTAAGCTTTTGCACTTCTTTCTTGTTTTTTGGTGATGGAATATCGAATATCGCCCTGATCTGCTCTGGGTTTGCTTCAATTTCTCTCTGTGTCATCATGTAACCAAGAAACTTCCCGGACGTGAGCCCAAATGAGCACTTAGCCGGGTTTAACTTCATTCCATACTGCCTCAGACGTTCGAATATTTTCTTAAGGTCTAAGAGATGAGACAACTTTTGTTCAGACTTTACCACCATATCATCGATGTATATCTCCATAGTCTTGCCTATCATATCTATGAACATTTCGTTCACCAGACGCTGATAGGTTGCTCTAGCGTTCTTTAGACCAAATGGCATGACAACATCGCAGTAGACTCCTTTATCGATAATGAATGCAGTGTGTTCTTGATCATTTTTATATAATGGTATTTGATTATAACCAGAATACCCATACATAAAAGACAACCGTTCATATCCAGACATAGCATCGACCAAATCTGGGATTCTGGGCAACGGATAAGGATCACTTGGACATGCTTTATTCAAGTTCGTGAAATCAATACACACTCTTATTTTACCGTTTTTCTTTGGTACCGCAACAATATTTGCTAGCCATTTCGTGTACCGTGACGGCCTCCGATGATGCCTGCTTCAAGCATCCTTTCTATCTCCTCTGCAACCTTTGCTTTACGTTCCGGAGCCATCTTGCGTGGTTTTTGCCTCACTGGTTTATAATTCTGTCGGATATCTAGTCGATGACAGATGACGGTGGGGTCGATTCCTGGCATGTCTTTCAAGCTCCAAGCGTATTCATCTTTGTTCTCTTTTAAAAGAGAAATCTGATTTTCGCGTTCATCTTCCAGCAACTTTGCTCCGATATAGGTAGTGTGTTCTTCTTGATCTCCGATTTGTACATATATCAGCTTTTCGATCGTCAGTGGCCCTTCTTTCCCTTTCTCCAGATAGGTGATAGGGATATGTAGTGGTTGCTATAACTTAATCTCGACTTGGAGTATCTCACAACCCTTCACTTATGACTTTCGGTATTCCTCCATTGTGCTTTCATGACACTTGTGTGATTCCACTTGATCGCTTCGACCTTCACTACCCCTGCTGGTGTGACAAATTTTAGACATTGATGGACTGTAGAAGTTATTACCTCCATGTAATTGATCCAATCACGAACGAGTATAGCATTATAAGGTGCACGGAAATCAAGCAGTGAGAAATATTGCATGACTGTCTTTCCTCCTACATTGGTTGGTAAATTGACTCTCCCAACTGCAGTCACGGTTTCGCCACTGAAACCGACAATCGGATTGTCGTCTGCTTCAACCTGTCCTTCGTTGAGATTCATTGAAGAGTATGATCCATAAAAGATGACGCTTATCGAGATCCCAAAGATCAATCAAGATACGTCGTACCTTGTACATTCCGATGAGGGCTATAATAACAATCGCATCATTATGTAAATGATATCTCTATCTTCCCTTCTTCCAGAGTTTCGATAAACTCTGGAAATCGATATCATTATGTAAATCGATATCATTATAATGATATCATTATGTAAATCGATAAACTCCGTCAAAATCGGGATTTGTAAATGATATCTCTATCTTCCCTTCTTCCGAGTTTCGGTGCCTATGAGATTGACATAATCCACCTTGTTCGAAATTCTCCAATCTTGTATTTGTCGTATCTTCAAGCGCGTCGCATTTTCATGAGCTTTTCTTGAAGCAGAATCGATTTTGCATTGCTCACAAATATTTCTTGCATATTTAGTGCATTGATACGTGATGGGTCTTTATTCACGTATCGTTGGAGTTTTCCTTCATCGACCATTTTTTGGACTTCGGACGCTAGCGTTCGCAAGTGTCCGGGTATGCCCATAGTCGTTATGATAAGCACAAAAATTTCTTTTATCTCTTTTGCCTTTAGTATCTTCAAATAGTGGTCTAGGGATAGGGAGCGAATCTCTGATCTTCTTGTGGAGTTCTCCTAGACCAATGTTAAGGCTTGGAAACTTCACTACATCTCTCCTTTGCCCCTTTTTAGACTCACTTGTTTCTTCGCTTCGGCCTTTCGACCTTTCACGATTTTTATTCTTGGAGTCTTCATCCTGGGTGGCGTCTCACTTTGGATCGCATTTCGCTTCCCTTTCGTCCATGACAACTTTGCTCTTTTTTTCTTTTTCTTCCCTTGCATAGCTATCTCCCTTGTATATATATAGTTATTTGAGGTTTCCTACTAGTTGTACGGTTAAGGAATTGAATATCCCAAATTCATCATAAAGCAAGGGATTCTTGTATGCTTCAATGACGAGTCCAAAGATCAACCACGCCGACTTCTCCAACTTCTTGGCGAAACCGTTGGTTGAAAGCTTCCAGATTTTCATTTGTTTCTTGACGCAATCCAAATAAGTGACTGCTAACTTTTTTGTTTCCCAGATTGATCTTATACTGCTCGGAAAACGCGTCTGAAAGCATCCCAAAGTTCGCAATTGAATTTGATTCCAACTGTGAGAACCAAGTTAAGGCTTTACCCGTCAGTGTCACAGGAAAAGTTCTGCACAGGAACTCATCGCTATATCCCCACAATCTCATTGAAGCTTGGAAATGTTGGACATGTTCCACTGGATCGCCACTCTTTCCGTCGAATAACTCCGTGAACTAGGGCTTCACAAAGTTTGCTGGTGGGTGGAACCGCCTTATTTCTTCGACAAAAGGTGAGTCCATCAACCTTTTCATTGCTAAGACTTATAGCCTTTCTTATCTGGATTGTTTCTGAACCAGCACCTACTCGATCATTTCGCTTAGCTTTCTTTTGTTGAGTTCCTCAATTTGTGATGAATCCCCTTCAGTATGTCAACGGATTCATTCGTTTCTGACTAATTCCTTGTTCTTCCTCGATTTTGCTTTCTCATGTTTATGTTTCTTCGGGCGTCGGGTCTCGACATAATACTCCTTTCTTTTCCGCCCATCGAGGTACTCTTTCCTTCTTCGATCGTCGAGGTACTGCTCTCTTTCGCGCCTGTTGTTATGCCAATTACTTGGTCCAGATTTTTTCTCAGATTCTTCGATGAAGCGATTGCTTTCGTAGTGGTGATTCGGCTCAAGATCCTTAGTAGCTTGCCTTTCGGGTGATCTATGTCTCCCGTCGCGGTCATTCTGCTCCCGTCGTGCTCGCCAACCCTCATGTGAAGGTTGTGCATATCGGTAATGAGTGACACTTTCCGAATGCTGGGTACTACCAGTTTGTGGTCTCTTTTCTAGAGACGCTTTCAATAGTCGGTTTTCTTGTAATCTTTCCCGCAAAGTCAAGTCTACTAGTGTTGCCTCTGTCCTATCCGCTTGCACAATACACAAAGCCGACGAGGGCCCCTATTGGCGAGGGAGTTCGGACGTGTGTTTATCATATTTGTTGGTGGTTGGTTACCACCTCTTGGAGATACATTAAGATTGGAAGTATCACTTAAAGGTGGAGTTGAGATACGTACCCATCGCTTTCCTCTACTTATCCCTTGGGGATAAGTTCTCGCGTAAGGACACCTTGATGTTGTTGTTCTTTGGTGACGTTTAAACTCCTTCTTGAAATGGATGATCGACGTCGCTATGATTCCTCCCGGACTCGGCGTCGTCGTTGTCATTCCCATCAATCTGATTTGCGTGTGATGCCGCCATGGATCTTGATGTGTTTGTTTTTTGAAGAATCCTTTTGTACTTACGGTGGGTGCCAAAAGATGTTGTAGCAAAAATGTTCCTACAACACTCCTCGAGATTCGTATTTAAATGATGTAGTCTTAACCGTTGGATGCCGTAAGATTAATACTTGATGAATATTTTGTAGACCGTTGAGATGATCCCAAGCTTGCCTCACGATATGTACTTGATGATGAAATATTTCCTACTCAGCTCTTCAATGCTCTTGACTTTCTAATATTCTTGAATAAAAGAGGGGATACCTGCAAGGACACACCGATGCCTCAATGAGTAAGGAGCTCTAAACAGGTTTTAGTGGAGAGAAAATGATTAGAATTGTGTACCATGCTGAAATCCCTCCTCTATTTATAAGTAATAGAGGGCATGCATCCAGTCAATTACATGTCTGCATTCAATTTGAAGACGTACCTGGACTGAATGTCGTCCAGGTTCATCATTATTTAAATTAGGATTATGTATCTAGACATTGGGAAATGTATTTGACCCAATAATTAACCTTTATCCATTCCCTCTTTTTAGGGTGACCAAAGTTAATAATGTACTTGGACCAAATATATATCTAGATTAATTTAACTTCTTGGGTTGAGCAGATTCATCCCTTTCAAGATTCAATATATATCTAGATTAATTCTAACTTCTTGGGTTGAATGATTCATCACCTTTAATAAAGGCTATGAGACTTGGTTCTTAACCTTTATGGGCATAGGATTCAACCCATGACCCAATATTTTGTTTTTAGGCTAATGGGCTGAAGGTCCCGTTAAGCCCATTTTATATTTATATGGTCCAAACACTTCATTTGTGGGATGAATCCTGCAGCCATTGTTTGGGTTATTTGGCGTGAAAGAAACTGTAGAACTTTTGAAGAAGACTATAACTATAAGACTGATAATGATCTGGTAGTTGATGCAAAATCATTGCTTCTCAATTGGGCTGCAGCTGCTGCCAGAAGAGTTCACCTGAACTATGCTTGTACTATCATTAATACTTGTGCATCTATTTTCATTTAATTTTTAATTCTTCTGTTTTTGGTTTTTTCTACTGAGGATCTTGTTGGAAAACGATTACTAAAAAATAATTTTTAAGGTTTTAATAAAATTATAATTTATTGTTTTCTTTTGTGAATGAAAAACTTATTAGTCCCACATTGTGGAGTTTCCACGTTTTAGTTGTTTTAAGAGACTATATATAAGCATTTTAGTCCCACATAGGAGAGTTTTTTCTTCTTAAGTTGTATTTATCAATTATATAAACAAATTCACTACTTTTTTAAAATCTATGGGAAAGGGGTTGCTCCATATTTTAGAGGGATCCCTAAGGTAAAATATTTTATAGCGTTTCTTAGCGTTTGTGATTTTCCTTAACGGTTTTTTCGGAGTTGCCAAGCTCAAGTTGAGCATCTACTACATATGCTAGTAGTAGGTGTATTAGGGTGTTTTATCCTGGAGATATCCGTCCTGTGAGGGCTATAGCATCACTCTTGAGTGTAGCCGGGCGCTAATGTCTTAAGGGAAACGTGTTGAACACGTGACGCACTCTGTTTTCCAAAGTTTTGCCTTGTTGTTCATGGAGATTTGGGAGCTCGTCCGTTTCATCAAATCCATCACTTCCACTATAAAGGAGCTAAGTATCAATAACTTTTGCTTATTTGATTTTTTTCCTTGTTTTTGATTATTTCACCCAAAAATCTTAAGACATTAGAATTTGTAATAATCAAGAATGGTTGATTGGTTTGTGAATCATGGATGTTAATTATGGAGTGAAAAAACAGAAAACAAATTTTTGGTCAGCCATAGAGTTTCGAATTTATCTCTCAACCTAGAAGGAATTTAGATTAACCCTTTTGACACAACGTATTGGACATCCTTATAGTTATCCACGTAAAATTTCAGAATTTTAGGAGTTGTAAAAGTATTTTTTTGATATTTTACAAAACAGAGAAACGTTCTTGAAAAATTCTGACGGGCAGAAATGTTTTGTTAACTAAAGTAGTTTTTATGGGGTAACCACGAGTTTTTTGATATGGTGGTTCAAACGAAATTTGTAAATCTAGATATTATCTTCAAAACTCATATTTTATCTTCCGTTTCGGAACTAAGGTTTCTGAGATGTGGTGTATTAGGTGATTGGGAAATTACCATCTCCGTAGTCGAGTATAAACGAAGATTGTGACATGAACCGGAAAGGACATGGCTAACAGGCGCATGTGGATGAACACAATTTTTCCAAAGCTGACAAAGGTTGGAACATCAAACGCAACTCTAAGTGTAGTCTTCTTAAGAAAGGTATGTTTCATAAACCTGAATCTAGCATTACTTTAATTAAGGGTGATTTTTATGTGTGTAAATTCCTAGACATACGACAGTAAATTGTAGGCAACATAAAAACCTTAATTAGTAGATATTTAATTCTAATTTAGTTGAAACAAACTAGTACGAGTTCAGTGGCATGATGTCGGAAGTTATTTTAATAACTAATGTGAGAGACCAGTAGGTGGACTTTAGAGCCACCAAGCATGTTTGTTGAAACAGAGACCTGTTCACCTCCTATCAGAGGATAGGAGATGTCGAGAAACTCTGTATGAGTAACTCACCTGTGATAGAGGTTGCATAAAAGGGAAAGGTCGAGCAGAAGCTCATATCTGTAATATTCTCACATGACTGAAGTTTTCATGTTCCGGGCATATGCAAGAATCTTGTATCTTGTTCTGTTGTAGATGGTAAAAGACTTAAGATATTAATTGAATATGGAAAACTTGTTGTACCTAAGGGCATGTGATTTTGAAGGAAACGTTATAAGACTTAAGGTCAATATAAGTTTAACGAAAAAATTGATGAAGTAGTTGATGGGGGGGGGGGGGTCGTACTCGATTTTGTTATATCCTGAATAGAGTAACCTTTAAAGGATTAGATAAAACTCCATATGTTTATGAAGATAGACAACCTTCTTATGCATACGTCAAAGTGTGGGGGTGTTTAGATAAGATATCCACGAGTACCCTACTACATATAGTTTTTGGTTGTGAGTTCTGCTTTTTCTGACTTTGGTGTGAATACTATTATGGAATCTAGGGGTGCTGAGTTCTTTAAACATGTTTATTCTTAATCATGTACCTCATTAGATATGTGATGTTGATCCCCTAGATTTATTTTCAAATAGTCAGAACTTATCTTTAAGGAAGATGAATTAGAGTTGATCCTAGGAGAAGTAAAAGATTAGAACAGAGACTTCTTATGGACCTGACTTCTTAATAAGCCTAGCTTAATCTAAGCTCCAGACTCGTAAAGAATCCATAACATCTATTGAAACCCCATTCTGGTAAGAAGCTTCATTTAGTGAAATGGACTTAGTCCGTCGGAACCACACTTAGGAGCTTGCTAGTTTACCTCTAGGTAGTAAGACCATGGGATGTAAATGAGTCGAAAAGTTAGATATATGGCTGTGGAAAGATTAGGCTAAGTTGGTAGCTAAAGGCTATAAACTAAAGAAGGTGTAAATTTCCTTTATTCTTATTCACTTGTGACGAGAATTACTTCTATTGAGATGCTAATTGATATTGTTGCCATAAACAACTTGGAGATATATCGAGATGGATGTTATGATTTGACTTTCCTAAAACCGTGAATTAGATAAAAAAATTTACAGAGACCAACCTGAGGATTTTGTAGTGAAAGGTTATGAAGACAAAGTTTTTAAGTTGAACAAATCTTTGTGTGGTTTTCAAATAAGAACGTAAACAGTGACATGGAAATTTTGATCATGAGATAATGTGTAGTGGATTTAAGTTAATGAATCTGACAAGTATATTTATAAGTAACTTGTTAAGGATGCCTGTGTGATTTTATGCTTGTATGTTGATGATATGTTTATGCTTGATACAAACATAGATGTGATTAATTCCACTAAAACCATGCACTGAATGAGAACATTGACTTGAAAGACTAAAGCTTTTTGATGTAATCTTAGGGATGATGATTAAAAAATAATCAAACATTTATAGTCTTAGTCATTCTCATTATGTTGAATTTGTTCTTAAGAGATACAATCAGTCTGATTGTAAGCATGCTTGTACTTCATACGATTCTTCTTGTAGACTCAAGAAAAATAAGGAAAATGGAGTATCTTAACTTGAATACTCAAGAGATATAGGATATCTGATGAATTTAATGAACTGTAAGAGTCCAAACATTTCCTATATTGTGAGTAAGTTAAGTAGATATACTTGTAGTCCAGAGAAAGAGCATTGGGATGCACTTAGTAGAGTATTATGGTACCTAAAATACTCTATTACCTTTTATTTGATTTATGAAAGGTATCTTGCTGTCCTTGAGGAACTTTATGATGCAAACTGGATAGTTGACTCAAAGGAGTCTAAGTCTACGAGTGGGATATGGTTTCACTCTAGCATGAGGGTTTGTTTTTGGAAGATTTCCAAACAGACATATATTGCTCAATTCATTATGGAATCTAAGAGTATTACGTTAGATAAAGCACGAGAGGGGGCCGAGTGCCTAAGATGCTTTTAGAAGACATTCCTATCCGGGCATAGGCTGTGCCAAGCTATATCTATACATTGTGTTAGCCAAGCTATAATAGCTAAAGCTAAAAATAACTAATCTCAATCGGCGTTATTTCCATTGATTGGATAAAGTCCAAGGAGAATATCGCGCAACCTTTGACGAAAGGTTTATCCAAAGAGATAGTTAGAAATGCATCGAGGGGGATGGGGCTTAAGCTCATAAATTAAACTTGCCATGAAGGATACTCAACCTTCTGACTGGAGATCCCATGATCAAGGTTTGAATGAGACAACTAATTTGTGGTGGGTAAGGGTAAAAACTACCGAGAGAATTTCATTCTCTGTCCCTTCCCTATGGTGTAGACGTGATAGTATGTTTGCATGTGAAGGATGACTTTTAAGAAGTCTTAATGAGTTCTATAATTTTAATTTAAAATTGAAGTAGGGTGTAGCAATAACAATCTTTATGGAAACTCAATTATCCGAATGAGGAAGTGGGGCCGCTTCCTATGAGAATATGAGCTTTGATTCTCTAGAGCATTCGAGAAACAGGATATGTCCAGGCCAAATTGGACAAACGGCACGAGCTTGGCAGCACCCTTCGAGATATCATCCGTGGTTGTTATCGCGAATTACATCAAATGCTAGCGAGTTCAAGACATAGTTCACTATCTCTAGCAAGTAATTATGTTAATATCTCACTAAGAAAAGGTTCAAGACCTCATGGACATCTCTGCCTAAAATGGTATATCCTGCGCTTTTTATGTGATTTTCGTTTTGATGGTTTTGGTATTACTGGAACTTAGGATCTAAGGGTCACTAAGGGTTCACTAGTTCATGCTTTTTCACTTTGGTGAAAGGAACCTTTAGTCTCACTTGTGAGGAACTAAAGATGAAAGCTCTCTATACTATATGATTTTAGAAATCCATAGTATGATCTCTAGGTCATCACACTGTTGTGTGAGGGAGATGACGTTGGAATGGCTAGTATGAATTCAACATGAATGATCTGTCTATCTGTTCATTCAGTTCGAGTCGTGAGATAAGGTTGTTGATTTACCAAAATCTATCTGTGTTTTCGTGTTTTATTGAGTTTTCATTCATGTGGGGGATTGTTGGAAAACGATTACTAAATAATAATTTTTAAGGTTTTAATAAAATTATAATTTATTGTTTTCTTTTGTGAATGAAAAAACTTATTAGTCCCACATTGTGGATTTTCCACGTTTTAGTTGTTTTAAGAGACCTTATAAGCATTTTAGTACCACATCGGGGAGTTTTTTCTTCTTAAGTTGTATTTGTCAATTATATAAACAAATTCACTACTTTTGTAAAATCTATGGGAAAGGGGTTGCTCCATATTTAGAGGCACCCCTAAGGAAAAATATTTTATAGCGTTTCTTAAGCATTCGTGATTTTCCTTAACGGTTTTTTCGGAGTTGCCAAGCTCAAGTTGAGCATCTACTACATATGCTAGTAGTAGGTGTATTAGGGTGTTTTATCCTGGAGATATCCGTCCTGTGAGGGCTATAGCATCACTCTTGAGTGTAGCCGGGCGCTAATGTCTTAAGGGAAACGTGTTGAACACGTGACTCACTCTGTTTTTCCAAAGTTTTGCCTCGTTGTTGTTGCGGAGATTTGGGGAGATCGTCCGTTTCATCAAATCGATCACTTCCACTATAAACGAGCTAAGTATCAATAACTTTTGCTTATTTGATTTTTTCCTTGTTTTTGATTATTGCACCCAACAGATCTCTTGGTTGTTTTCTCCTTCAAACACGGCTACAGGCATTTGTGACGTCCTTTCTCCTATTTTTGTGATACGAAAGAAGAAGAAGAGGGAGCATAAAGTAAAAACAAATAAACTCTATTGACTTCAGAGTAAGTTTTTCTATTATAATGAATGACTGTATATTTTTATTAAAAACTTTAAAAGTCTCATTCGAATGATGATGTCTCTATTTTTCTTTTCGGTCAAAAGAAAAAATGCAAGAAAAGCGTGCACAAAACAACACCCCACATACTATAAGTCGACAAGGTTTCGCGCAATTGGAGGAGGCCTTGGTATGTTCACCACGTGAAAGCTATTGCATCGTTCTAAATATAATTGCTTGGTTATTGTGATATCATTTACGCAATTATAAAAATTTAGATGCTTATGCAATTTCGTATAGGTTGATCTATGGCCTTTTAATTAATCTGGTTGTAGATTCTAAAGCCGTTTATGATGGATCATTTCATTATTCAGATCACGCACTGTGGTTTACTTTTAATCGTTGTAATATAGCATTTGTTTTCATGTTAGTTTCATAGCAAATATTCATGTTTGGTTGTTGACTTCCTTAAGAGTTTTGAGTTCAAAGCCCACACTAAGCCACTAATGTGTACATATTTTAAGGCGAAATTATCAGATATTTAGATACCATTTGAACATGTTACATCTCACAAATCTCTACAAGGTTGTATCTTAGAAATCTTCGAAATTTCTTCTTAGCATGTATCGTGACTTTAATACCATGTTGTTATGCTATTCTTGAAGATTGTCATGTATTGATACATTTATTTGGCAGAAAAAAGAACTAAACACAACCAATGGGAATGATAAAGTCAGTTTATGGAAACGTGGTCATACACAACGCAAAGGAAAGATTCCACATCCTGGTGTTGTAGAAGCTTTTGTAAGAAATCTTCTCCTCTTCCTTTGTATGGTTTATGTGTCTGCTTTAAAAATGCGAAAATATCTGATGTTTTACACAATTAAATAGGAGAAACTTGAAAAAGCTCAAGCAGAGCATGGTGCAGATGATATTCTTGCAAAGGCCTTTGGCGAGGACAAAACTACAGGGAGACCTAAAAGAATTGGTTTTGGAGCGACACATAAAAAGGTTGCTGCCCAGTCCCACTATAAGTTGCTGATTAGAGAGTGTCAGGAATCCTGTAGAGAACTAAATGATCGGCTGGTGCAGATAGAGGTGAGAAGTTAAACTTGATTAGTTCTTATTTTCATGATGAATTCAAACTTGATTGTGACCCACATACCGCCGATATGGTCTTAATATAGGAAAGGAACTCAAGATGTGTTTGCAATGGAGTCTCACCCTCTATGAGTCAAGTCCAAAAGCAAAGCAACAACCAGGGGCTAGCACTAGCAGGATCGTTTTCTCGGCGATGTAAGAGACTCAACTCATACCACTCCAAGTCAGGTCCAAGTGCCGAGAGATTCCAAGATTGCAAGTTGTTAAGTTTGGTACAAGGAGGGCGAAGTGGTTGCGGGAGCCGAGATTCTTTGAAAGCAGATCCAAGTAAGGAGGTACTTGGAAATCCAATAGGTTTTGGAGCCTACTCTGTATGTGTGGAGGTTTCTTATGTGGAGGATGCTCCTATCTTCAAGGAGACTTCAGAAGTCAGATCTATTGGTGAAGCTGTTTCAGGTTTTATCACATGGCCCAAGGATCGAATTTTCTACGAGTAAACTTTCTTAATCATCTTTGATCTTTTGTGGAAGACTTCACTTTTTCGTAACAAACATCGTAACAAACATCATCACTGCCACTTTTTTGTATGTTTTGTGTATATTACATGGGTATGTGAATGTTTCTGTGTATATCACATGGTATATGAATGAATCTTTCAGTTACACTGGGTTTAGTTTAATTTGAATGAATCTTTCTGTTGCAGAGCCTGTTTATGTTTCAGTTTAATCTAGTTGTTTCCTCACATTTCACAACACAAACAAGGTGCCAAAAGTGAAATGTATATGTTGGGCCTTATTCACATATAGGGTGTTGTGTTAGAGATTTCCACTACCCAACCAAGATATTGTGAAATAGCATCTTTAGAATATAACTATGTGTTGTCCAAGATAGTTCAACAACTCATACAAGTGTCGTGCAAATATTATTAATAATAATAATAACAGTTGTTTTATATGTTTCTAAGATACCTTACTTGTGTTGTCCATGATAGTCCTACAATACTAGTAAGATTGGTGTTCAAAAAATTCTACTACACATAGTATAGTTGTATCATGGTGTTTTTACAATATCAACCAAGTGTAGTGACTATAATAATCACAATACTAATCAGTGTTGTGTTAAAAAAATTTACTATTCAGCATAATGATTGTAAAAATAAATCTTGCAATATAAGTAGGAGTTGTTTAGTACAGTTGCACAACTCTAGGTAGTGTAATGACAATTGTATTCACAATACTAATAGATGTTGTCTTCAAGTTTTCAACTACAGAAGCCAGATATTGTGAAATACTTTATTACAATATAACTATGTGTTTTACAAGATAGTTCCACGATACACTACTTGTGTTGTCCAAGATATTCCTCCAACAACAAGCAAGGGTTGTGTTAGGCTTTCTAAAAAAATCGAAAGAGAATCACAACTTTGGCAAAATATTGTCGAACCATGAATCACATCACCCTTTACAACACTTAGTCAAGTATTATAGAAAATCTTGGACTTTCTACAATACCCCACCTACACAATACACAAAAAAGCGTTGTAATAGGGGTACTACAACCCTAATACAGTGTTGTAAATGATGATTTTTCCCGTAGTGCTTGCTATGATAAAAGCTTCTATGATATCAAACCCACCTTATGAAATCAACCCACCTTCTAATATAATCTCCTCTTTCAAGTTATTTCTCCATTATCTCCTTATGAGATTAATTTTAACTAATTTCATGCAAGGAAAAAACATCAAATTGTCATTTATGTACCTGACACAACTTTCAGCTATGGATCCATTACCTGCAGCTCCACGATTCTCAATGGACCAGGAGTTGAGATCAACCGACTCGTCTAATATATATAATCTTCTCTCTAATCCAAAAATAAATAAATAAAAGTTAATGCCGTTTGGATGTGGATCGGGGAGGCCGGATTTCAGCACATCATTTTTGCCGGGGTTAAACAATAATACTCTTTGGATACCATGGTTATTTATTTTTGATCAAGATTTTTACTCAAATTACTTCCAGATTGTTACGACAAGTTTGTCCTTACTTACAACTATAATTACATCATTTGGTTCGTGATCCTTGTTGTGGAAAGTACATTTTATTTCTTTCGATCCATAGTGCCTACCACATTGCATAAAAAAGGTTGTTCCATATGAAGTTATGAATTGCATTGGAAATCGCTTCTTCCATGACTTAATGCATCCTTTTATTGTCTCGTTCATCGCTAAACCAACTTTACAGTATCCAATAAAGTACGATCACACCTTGTATGAGAACATACAGTGAAGTAACACATGATGGATTATTTATCCGTAAGCTCTGCACAAAATGCATTACAGAGACCTCACAATCACACCTTTTCGTGATAGGTTATCTAAGGTAGGTGCAGCGTTCCAAACAAATTTTGGATCCATGAAGTCAGTATCATTGGCCACCAGTTGGACATTGTAGCAAGTCTTCGTAGAGAAGTTACCTGAATTCGAAGGGAGCATTCCACCAGTTGTTTCAGGTGGGTGGTCGATCATTAATGTTGGTACTTACTCACTGCTATCATCGGATATGACTTGACGAATCACCAGCTTATTGTGAACTAATTAAGCTTAATAAGCTAGGAATAACTACAAACAATGCATGCTTATAATACATTATGGCGCATTGGTGCCCCAGAGCCTAGTTAGCAATTCGGGGTACGGGTAGTAGTTCGGGACGGCATACGTACGGGAATTATACGGATTCGGATAGGTCGGATCCGGTCAAAAATCCGGTCAACGGTTCGTTGTTCGGACAGTAGTTCGGAACGGCATACGTACATGCATATTTGTTTTATAAATGTGAGTTCGGCACTTAAAATTCGGCTTACATATATGATAAATTGATAAGTATTATGACATTATTACGAGACTAATTTTATTTGTATATGATTTATAAGATGGAAAAAAATATTTTAGCGTGATTATTTAACAAGAAGGAAACAATTTAATCGTAAATGTATTATAAAACAAGTTTATAGACTTTTAAACAAAAATCAACACATAAAACACTGGTTAAACAATTACCAATAAGAAATTTTAACTAAATAATTGTATTTAAATATAAAGTATATACAAAATCAAACAAAAACCAATCAAAAAAACTCTGGTCAGAGAGTTACCTATGGGAGTTCTAGTTCGGAAATATCATTCCGATTCGATCAGTTTGGATACGTTCGTTAATCATTCGTGAGGTCCATATAATCCGAAAACTAGGTTCGGATTCAAATAGTTTGGAAGTATCATTCGGATTCGGTCAGTTTGGATACGTTCACGAATCATTAGGAAATGATTCAAAGAATTACTAACTAGGCCCCAGAGTGATATTTCGCAAAAGGTTGATATGAAGATAGACCACTGTCCATTATGGTCATGTAACTCCTACTGTACTTTCTTCTTAAAGTTGTTGTAAAATCAAATTGTATAATGCAGCATTGGATAATTTGGATTTGAAATGAGGATAGCTGAAAGGGTACGTACGAATGAATCGGATACTTGGGACACAAGAATTTGCACTAGCAAACTCTTGGTTGCTTAGACACGGTCCATCGGACTAAAGACCAAAACCCGGACTAAAACCAAATCTCAGAGTATATTTGGTCTGGGACCAAGACCAAAACCAAATATAGTCTAGCGGACATTAAAAGTGTGCCTGATACCGAGCACAGGTATAATGTCCGTTTATCGCGGGGCGTAAGTATAATATCCGTATGATGGTGGGGCGAAGGTATAATGTGAGCTTGATTAGTGGGGCGAAGGTATAATGTGAGCCTGATGAGAGGTGGACATTTAATGTGAGTTTGAATGGGGCGGGGGTATAATGTGTGCTTGACCAAATTTTACTCAATTACCATAGTGTACCACCAGGGACTAAACCCAAAATTTTGACTATTTTTTGGTTTTTGGTCTTTGATTTTAGTCGCACCATTGCAGTTGCTCTTAGAGCATCCACAATGGATGAGTATAACTAAAACTTTGGTCCACAAACATGTCACAGTGGGACGGAGTAAAGATTAAAAACTTGACTAAAACCAAATATCATACTATATTTGGTCTGAAACCCGGACCAAAACTATATTTGGTCGAGCGGAAGTTTGAAGTACGTTTGATATCAGGCGCACACATTATTTTGCGTTTGATGTGAAGCGGATATATAATTTCGGTGCGATTGGTGAGGCGTAAATTTAAGCTACGTTTGATTGAGGCGGATCTATAATGTTCGCCTGATGAGGCGTGGAAATAATGTCCGGCCGTTATTAGGCGAACTTTTAAACTGAGCTTGAATAGGACTACACTATTCCGACGCCCCATACATGCGTCATTTATAACTTCGCTCCATATAGGCATACCCAATACTTACGACTGAATCTTTAGGCGGAGTTTACACAACTTTTAGTTAAAAATTTGTAGACATTAATGAGAACTATGCCACTATAGTTGTTTAATTGGACGAAATGACAGTCCTTTCATGATACTTTTACACCGTCCACTTTGGACGTATATTCCCCTTCAGCCCACCATAGTTAATTGATTGACCAACAACAAACAAAAATACAGTGAATTAGGTGACAAATTAATCAAAGTTGCAGATAAAATTAGGTGACAAATTCGTTGGAAGAAGATGTGGGGCGAACTTATAAATCCGTTTGGTTCAGGGCACGCGTGTTGCTGCCCATGTGTTGGGTGCAGTGGAGCAAACTTTATAAGTTCGTTTGATTCAGGTGAGGGTATTATTTACGCCCCATCAAACGTTGATATATTGCTCGCCTCTTGCTCGAGCGTTGATTATACGCCCGTGTTGGATATCTTCTCCCTTTTTATGCTGACGATGATCCGAGATGCGAGAACCAGAGATTAAGAAAAGAAACCCAGAGAATTAGAAGACTATGAATTATGCATAGACCGAGTCGAGTATTGGATACTCTGTCCTTAAGACGAAATTCGCCCCACTCCGATGCTAATGGGTTCTTACTTGCGAAACGTCTCCCAGGATACAACGATCTTTCTTCCTCGAGTAGAAGCACTCCAAACTCAAGGAAACGGCGAACCAAAGTTAGTGTTTATCTCTCAATACTATGACAATAATGAATGCAAATGAAATCAGAATTTTGTGTGTGCTTTTCTTATGATTAGAATGAAACTAGAGTGGATTTTATATACTTGATTGGTGTCTCTTAGGAAAGGACATAGTGTCTCTTCGCCAAGAGTAACATCTCTTTGTAAGAGTCCTTTCATGGAGAGTCACAACTCTTGGAAAGAGTCTATTCATAGAGGGTCACATCTCTTGGAAACAACCCTTCAATTATAACTAACATAATTTCTATTCAAAATTTCCAACAATCCCCCACATTTGAATAGAACTTCTAAGAATGCAAATGTTATGCAGACACTAAAGATAGATAAAGTGAAAAGTCATTGCATGGGGATAGGTAGCTTTTGGCTTTGAACCTTCCTTAGTGAATAACTATCGGATTTACTCACTAACCAGTGAACGCGATGTCTTGAATTGTTAAGTTTTTAATGTAAACCAAGACAATATATAGTTATCACACAATGCCTTTTCTCACTAATTTGGTTCTACGGTTGTGTTCATTTCGGCCCTGAAAAAATCCCGGATTCATGAGTGCTCTAGGAAATTAAAGCCTTATAAAATTTCCATAGAATCGGCCATAATTCTACACTCACATAGGTGATGTCCCATTAAGAATACCCTGTAGTATCCCACTTGTAAATACAAGATATAGGCACCATTAAAAGCATATCTTATCCTAACACATTTCAGAAACCTTTGTCTCATCATAGGAATAGGATGGAGTTTTATCTCCACAAAGTGTTTACTCCGAGTTATACATAACTTAGTTGTCCCTTTTGAACCTAGATCTTGGGATCTCCAGTCAACTAGGTTGGGTTACCATTATGTCACTCTTAATTGTAGGCTTTTAAACCCATTCCCCTCGATGATTTATACACTTGCTCTTTAGTCAAACCTTTAGTAAATGGACCCGCTAGGTTTTCTTTAGACTTTACATAATCGATCGATATTATTCCACTAGAGAGCAATTGTTTCACTGTATCATGTGTTCTTCGGATATGTTTAGACTTTCCGTTATACATGCTACTTCGTGCCCTTCCTATTCCCGATTGACTATCGCAATGTATATTAATTGCGGGCACAGGTTTTGGCCATATAGGAATATCCTCTAAGAAATTACGAAGCCACTCTGCTTCTTCCCCTGCTTTATCCAAAGCAATAATTTGAGATTCCATAGTCGATCGGCTATGCACGTTTGTTTTGAGGATTTCCAAGACACGGCTCCACCACCAATTGTAAATACATACCCACTTGTGGATTTTGATTCACTCGAAGAAATCCAATTGGCATCAGTATATCCCTCAAGTACAGCAGGATATATAGTATAATGCAATCTATAATTCTTAGTGTACCTTAGATATCTAAGTACTCTAGTTATGGCCTTCCAATGATCCTTTCCAGGATTACTAGTTGTTTATGGGTGAAAACTACTCCTGCAGAATTTGGTAATTTGGGGTGTGGATGAGGAATGAATCTAAACCCTAAATAAATGCACTGCGCGGTGAGTGCTTGTAGATTCGAGAGATCAATCTGTGCAAGTCCGGCCTAAACCAAGAAATGGCCGTTCCAGACTTGTTTCGGTCACAAAGTGAAGGAGATGGGGTTGATCTTAGGGAGGAAAGCGAAGAAGGTGTTGAGATTGTGAAGGTGTTGGCTTGCTTATGACTTGTAAAAGAAAGAGGAGCAAGCTTACGGTTGATGCAAGCAGGCTCTGGGTGTTTGAATACGATTTGTATTAACACTTGGTTTTATGTCCCCTATTTTTCTCCTGTTTTCCTTGTTGTTGGAAATAAGGAGGAGAACCTATTTATACAAGTCATTGAGCCTTATTCACGTCTCTCGTGGGAAGTGGAGGAAGTGGAATGATGGAGTAGTGGAGTTGTGCGTTGGTGATACACGACCAGTCTTGCCCACTTCTCCAGTTCATCTCTAACCATCCATGACTTCCCGACACGTTCTTGTGATGGCGCGTTGCACGCCGCACGTCGAACCGCCAGACCAATACCCCAAGTATGTATCCCCGATTTGTGACATGATTGATGTATGCGGAATGTGTGGATCGTGGATCCACGAAAGATAGCATGTAATGCTTGAATAAGCTGTGTTATTTGAAGTCGATACTTGTGAAGTATCGTGTGTATTTTATGCGAGTCTTTGCATTACGGTGTGGTAAAGTGATGGGTAATGACTCCTCACTAACCAAATAACTCCGATCAGGGTTGTATAACCAAGCTGGTGAAGTTGGACGGATGAGATGATCTTTGAGACACTCATCTGCGACCGTTAATGAATATTAGGGTTTTTAAAGAGGAGCGCAAGCATGACTCTTCAGCTTGGTCGAAACCAAGCATGGGAAGAATTTTGGAGAGGACCGACCGGACGTGTATGTAGATGGTATGCTGGTGTACACGTCCATGTCTCACCGTCCCATGAAGGTGCGATCTAGGCCACTCAATTTGACCGGCAAAGAGGAGTGGTTGAGATCGGTTTGCTGGTAAATCCTTGCCGCAAAGGAGTTGAAACCGCATGACATTCCCGCACGCGTTTCGAGACGACCAATCTTGGTCGGTCTTGGTCGATCGCTCCATCATGTAGGTGGTAGGCTGGTGTTCACGCCTATACCTGACTATCCCATGAAAACGTGATCTAAGCCACTCAAATCATCCGGTGAAGTTGAGCGGTCGAGATTAGTTTACAATTTGGGAAGTGTAGCCACGCATGTTTGGGCGGGCGTTTTGGATTAGTAGGGCATGATATGCCTTGGCCGATCACATGAGGAGGTAGATGGGCCCACGGTGGTCATGCTTTGGTATGACTGGGACATGCTTAATCTAATCTGGGACCCTCCA
The DNA here is from genome assembly GCA_023531295.1 of Papaver armeniacum. Lineage (NCBI taxonomy): Eukaryota > Viridiplantae > Streptophyta > Magnoliopsida > Ranunculales > Papaveraceae > Papaver > Papaver armeniacum. The sequence goes on from JAJJWW010019121.1 coordinate 157,184, forward strand.
TTCATGCCGGAGAAGATGGACGCGTGAAGGCTTGAAACCCTAATTTTGGTTTTCAAAGCCGTGCGCCTCTTCTTGTTTGGGTGACGATTTTGTCACGACCAAACACTGTTGGTCTTGACCGATTGGTCAAGTGTGTAGGTGGGCCCACAGTGATCATGTTGACATGCTCTGGGCCCTTTGAGTCTACATCTACACCCTTAAATGCCGTGCACTGCGAAGATGGATGGATGAGACTGTTTTTGCGGCACATGTAATATGCCGCGAACCCTAATTTAGGGTTTTCCGTCATAATGCTTGGTATGAACGGTTTTCTTTTGGCAAGCTAAGGCCGTGGGTATTCCATACCATGCTTGGGGTGATGGAATTGATCTGTGGTCATCCAATCATGCTTATGGAGTTGGATGACTGCGATCAGATCATATCGGGGACTGATCTGATCAAGTCCAGGATGCTCAATCGGGCTAATATAACACACCGAGAGGGGCTCAATCGGGCTAGTATAACACACCGAGAGTCATCCTGTACGGGTATTTCGTACATGGTTTCATTATAGTGCTTGGAGGTTCGTGTTACTCTATAAGAGTAACACTCAGTCGTCATGCCATACTGATAATGATTCATTATAGTGCTTGGAGGTTCGTGTTACTCTATAAGAGTAACACTCAGTCGTCATGCCACACTGATAATGAGTACAGGAAATACAAGGCTGATATGAAATTCACAGGAAGGGATTGTTGATACATGATCCAACCTGGAGGAATTTCATGTATTCACAGAATGGGATTGTTGCTACATGCTCCATTCTTGGTGAATTAAGTGAGGGAATATCCAACACTTATAAATGGCTTTATCTTTTACAAGATGTCAGCGCATGATTTTTTGGTTTTTTACAAATTTAACCTTAAACGAAAATCCACCATCAACATTAAGTCCCCTGCCTAGCACATAATGGTTACACTATTGTGTGGTAGGCATGAGATGGTGACATACTGAAATGACCAAGCTAGAGTGAATACATATTTACCGGGTAGCTTCACATTGTCAGGCGTTTCCCTGGAACTGGTTAGTCTTGATCAGGGATGTGAAGGAAGCAGGACTTGATTTGGTGAGTCGTCTTGTTTCCTCTTGTACATGTCTGAGTTCGAGGTAGGATCCTTCTTCTGCTGGAATCCCGGGTATGGGTGCTTTACACACTGTCGGTTGAATCGCTAGAATACAGATGACCTTCTGATTCTCAATTAGGGTTTACGAGAAAGCTTGACTCGGTCGATGTTGAATCCTCATTCACCGGGTGTCGTAATCGTTTTAGGGTTTCCTCAGCATATATGCGGGTGTAGAGATTTTGAACCATCTTTACAATCTTACAGTAGAGCTTCCTCGTAGAAACTTCGTCTCCTCATCATGTCGAACAACAGTGGATCGTCTTCTTCCTACCACCCGGGGTCTTGTCAGCGTGCACGACCTGCGTCTGAGCTCCATGATGAATCCCCTGCTCGTGTTCTCCGTGTCAAGAAGATCATACCGGTTCGTCTCTTTCCACTCTTCTGAAAAATTACTTGTGCTTTATAACGATCAGGTGAATAGTATTTCCGTTCTTGCAGAGATATCCCACCGAAACGTGTGTGACAGTCATCGATGATGATGACTTGACCAGTCCTCTTCCTTCAAACTCAAGCGCGCCCACCTCTGTGGACCTCGAAGATGCCGAACTGGGTATCTCATCTTATGAATACCCCAATGCAGGTCTCTCATTCGATGTTCGTATGAAATGCTTATCCTCCAGCTACCGAGATGTTGGTGGATTCTTAGTGCAGAAGGATTTTGTGCCTTTGTACACAAAGTTATGGAGAAAGTACGGCCATGTCGCAACCAGGAATGTGGTTCGGTACTGTTCATCTGCTTTGGTCGCCGCGGTAAACTGCCTTCTTCCCATGGTTGCTGAGGTGGAGAGTATTTCTATCCGCAACGTTGTTGAATCAGATCTCAAAAAGTAGGAGAACATGGTATCTACCTGTGAATCTTTGGAGTTCAATGTGGGTTGGTTGCGGCGGCGTCTTGATATCATCAAGGTTGACCGAGTGGCATCCTCGCAAATGTTGTTCCTATTTGCAAAAGCTATCTTGGAATATGAGAAGGATCTGCCGCGAATCAAGGAAGGTAGAGCAAAGCGGTACAAGATTTGAAGAAAAGGACAGGAGATATCAAAGCTAGACTGGAGATGATGCTCTCAAGGAACTATAATCTGCTAGACGGTCTTCTCTGAGTCGCATTCAGTTGTATTCCCTTATTGTTTAATGACATTCATGCCAAAAGTTTTCTTTCGAACGTCTTTGTGGAATAAATTTCATTGGGTTTTGATTGGTGAAACGGGCTTTCTCATTAATGTATTTCTGAATAGAATTGATGATTCAAACATATAATGCAAATAGATGCCTATCTTTGCAGCGTCATAAGAGCGAACAATGGTCAAGCATGATATGCTTTGAGCCATTTTCCATTGATGACCGCTTTCAGCTTGCCTCCGTCCACTTTAATGATCTTGTAGTAGCCGGTATCGTAAGCCTTGGTGATTGTGTAAGGACCTTCCCATTTTGGTGAGAACTTTGGTGCGGACATGTCTTGTTGGATGTGTTTGGCCGTTTTCAAAACCAAATCTCCCACCTTGAAAGCACGTGGTTTCACAATTTTGTTGTATGCCCTGGAAATTCGATTCCTGTACACCTGAGCGCGTTCTTCTGCTTTGTCTCTTCTAAAGTCCAGAGTGTCTAACTCTGCTATTCTAGAATCAGAAACTTCAGTCTCGTTCCAATGGATCCCGGTTGCTGCTGCAATCCTAGCTGACGGGATTTTGATCTCTGCTGGGAGAATTGCATCCGCTCCGTAAACAAGTGAGTATGGGGAAACCCCAATGGAGCTCCTGGGTGACATCCGGTACGCCCATAGTGCCATTGGTAACTGATCATGCCATTCCCGGGGATTGTCGTGTACCGTTCGACTGATGATCTGAATCAATGTCTTGTTGGTGCTTTCAGCTTGCCCGTTCCCTTGAGGATATTAGACGGTGGAGAAGACCTGTTTAATACCATACTCCTCAAGTAACTCCCGTACATCCGCTTATTGGAAAGGGAGTGTCGTTATCGATGATGATATGCTTGGGCACACCAAAACGACAAATGATGTGCTCTTTAATGAAAGCCGCAATTGTTGCTCTGTAGTTCCCGTAAGGGAATGGACTCTACCCATTTGGTGAAGTATTCTGTCGCGGTTATGATGTACTCGTGCTGATTCGACGACGGTGGATTGATTTTTCCGATAATATCCAGTCCCCAGCTGTAAAATGGCCATGGGCTGCTTATAGAGTGCAAAGGGGTGGAAGGCGCATGAACAAGGTTCCCATGGATTTGGCATTCGTGACAGCTTTGAACAAAAACGGCTGCATCATCCTCCATGGTCGGACAATAGTATTTCTCGTGTATTTGGAGAAACAGTTTCCTCTTCCCTTGATGTTCTCCTCCATGTGTCTCCTTCAGCATGACTGGGATTTCTTCTCCATCCAGGCATCGTAGTAGATCACCTCCGAAGCTTTTGCGATACAGGATCCCTTCATGGAACACGAACCGTTTGGCTTTTTGCTTCATTTTAACAGCATCCTTCCGTCCGTCAGGAATTATTCCATCACGGAGATAGCTAATGTAGGGTTCTCTCCAGTCCCCAGTGCGGTTCACATTAAAAATCTCCAATTGATGTGGTGGTGCCTGGAAATTTGAGCAAGACTTCTGAAGTAGTCTGGATTGAGTCTCCATCTCTGGCCAGTAATAGCCCAGGCGTTGGAGTCGTCGGTAAAGCGTTACCACCAGTGATTGTCCACAAACTTCATTGTGAATACGATTGATTGTAGTTGTGCTTCGTCATCTCCCAGACATCTTGACAGTGGAGCCATCTCGGATTCCGATAATCTGACATACCATGAAGCATGAAGAAGTTTTCCAGGGTTTTGAGACTGACCTTTCCTTGGGAGAGTGATCTGTTGAGCTCTCGAATAATCGGAGTTCGCCAATCGTCAGTCTTGGTGTCTTTGTATTGCGGTAGCCACGTCGATTCTATGGTTCTCCTTTTCACCGTCAGGGTTTCTTCCGCTCCTTCAAACTTCAACTTGGAAGCCAATGTTGCTAGGCAATCGACGTGTTTGTTGTTGCCGCGACTAATATGGGTTATGGTTGTATCGGCAAAGTAGTTTAGTAACCTCTGTGCTTCCGATCGGTACGGAGCTAGCGTTACTTCTTTCAATGCATATACTCCATTCATTTGATTCACCAGTAACTTGGAGTCGCCTCTTATCTCTAGACGTGTGACTCGCTGCTTGGCTATTGTGATCCTATGAGGAAGGCTTCATACTCTCGCTGAGTTGTTGGTGCATTCGAAATCCGTTTGAAGGAGTGTGAGAATACTTCTCCGGTTGGAGATACTAGTACTACGCCCGCTCCTCCGGTACTACTGCTGGGGGTAGCGGAGCCGTCAAAATATAAGAGCCACGTTTCTTCTTCCAGAATAGAGACGTCCAGGAAATTCCCAGGGAGTTCTTCATGTAGTCTGTAGTGCCTTCTCGGGAAATCTTTTGATAAGTCCGCAATCGCTTGGCCCTTGATAGCTCTCGGCGGCGCACACATTATGTCCGGCTACGACATTTGGAGAAGCCATTTGCCTATTCTCCCGATTAGGGACCGGCTTTGAAAGTAAAAACTTCGAGGATCGGATTTAGACACCGGTATCACCCTATTAGATAACGGGTAATGTCTAAACTTACGAATGGAATGAACTAAGGCTAAACATGCTTTTTCCGCTCTGGGGTATCTGAGTTCAGCGTCTCTCAATATTCGGCTGAAATAGTATATAGGACGTTCGATTCCCCCATCGTCCTCCTGAGCGAGTAAAGCCCCTACGGCGGTGTCGCTGAAGGCGGTGTAGAGGATCAGCGGCTTCCCTTGTACAGGAGACTTCATGACGGTTGGATATGATAGTATTCGTTGAATTTTCCGAAAGGCTTCCTGTTGGGTTGAGGTCCAAACAAAGTGGCTCCTTTCTTGACAAGGTGGTGAATGAGGCGGTAAGTTGGGCTAGACCAGGTATAAAACGTCGAATGTAGTTCACCTTGCCCATGAAACTCCGGAGTTCCTTCACGATTCGGGAGGCGGCATGGTGAGGATAGCCTGAGTTTTGGACGGGTCTACCTTTATTCCTTCCATGATCACTTGGAATCCCAGAAATTTACCTGAAGAGACACCGAAAGCACATTTCAAAGGATTCATCTTCAGCTTGTATTATCGACACCTCTCAAACACTTGCTTCAAGACGTTGGTGTGATCTGCTCGAACTTTTAACTTGACCACGATATCGTCCACATAGTCTTCTACTTGTTTGTGCATCATGTCGTGGAAGATTGTCGTCATAGCACGTTGATACGTCGCGCCGGCATTCTTTAAACCGAATGGCATTACGGTATAATAAAAATTGCCAAGAGGAGTTCGAAAGGCTGTCTTACTTGCATCGTGCTCATACATCCTTATCGATTGTAACAATTTGTAACCGTCCATGAAGGAGAACATGCCGTGTCCGCTGGTGGCGTCTACTAACATATCGATGTTAGGCAGAGGAAAGTCGTCCTTGGGGCAGCACTTTTTCAGGTCCCTGAAATCCACACAACACCGGATTTGTCCATTTTTCTTCTTCACTGGGACTACATTAGCTAGCCAAGTTGGATGATGAATAGGTCTGATGAAGCCAGCCGTTAGTAGCTTTTGAATTTCGTCCTTAATCTGTTCTTCCACCTCGTGTCTGAATTGCCTCGGAGATTGCTTGACGGGCTTGGATCCAGGTATGACATGTAAGTGGTGAGTGACCAATCTTTCGTCTAGACCGGGCATTTCCTCGTATGTCCAGGCGAACACGTCTTGGTACTCCTTGAGTAGTTGAACAAGATTTGCACGTTCCTCTGCGGATAGAGTCGAACCGATAGAGATAGGCACAGGAAATTCTCCGTCCCCGATATTAACGGTCTTGAGCTCATCAGTGGTAGAGCTGGTACCATCTTGTAGCTGTCGTGGAGCGTCTAACACTTTCTCTTGCGTTTCGCCGTTCTTGCAGCATTCAATTGGGCGGAGAGACTGGGTAGTCTCTCCTGCTAATTGCTAACAGCGGCGCCGGTATATTGTCTTCCCCTTCTGATCACGGCTTGCCTCGAAAGAGCGCTCCCTTTTGTTGTGAGGATGGGCTGAAGTTTCACCGGATAGAGGTGGACGCTTTGGGAAGGGTGTGTCGTGGTGCTTAGACTCAGCCCCGATGCAAGTCGGTCTTCCTCCTGGATTAAAGCCCACGTGGGTAGTGGGGTGCACGGGACTTTATCCGCCTTCCCTGCGGAGTTTCTCCCGGCTCGAATAGTTCCACTCCGCATATTGGTGCGTACGGAGATAATGATGCAGGAATACGGATGACTTCTTTATTCAGCATGGTCTTCAGGCACTGGTGATATGTTGAGGGGATGACTTTATTGTCATGAAGCCATGGTCTCCCTAGTATCATATGGTAGTCCGGCTCCCTTTCTATGACTTCAAACCTTGCTTTCGATTGAACAGGTCCTACTGATAGATTCATATTGACATACCCGTATGTGCTAGTCTGGTTTCCTTCGAAGTCCGTCATCTTGGTGGGCTGCCGTACAATTTTGCATGGGTTAACCTTGGTTGTCCTGAGAGTCTTGAGAGTAATCACGTTCGAAGATGCTCCTGTGTCGACGAGGGCTCTCCTGAACTCTGAACCCTTGATGCGCGCGGTAACATGTAGGGCCCGGTTGTGACCTTCCTCCGCCATCATGTCGTCTTCTGTAAATGTAACATTGTTTACAGACGTTTCTGGCGCAGTTAGGGTTTCTGGACGAGGTGAAGCCAAGTGTACATCCAGAGCTATTTTATTAATTACAGCGAACGTCTCTGCCCGTTGATTCTTCGAGAGATGCAAGAGTTCGCACAAGCTTTCCACTAGAGATGTTGCTTCCTGGTCCACTGGTCTCTGGCTCACGGTAAAACTGTTGATCTAAGGGGAATCAGTACCCAGTGTAAAGGTCTCCGGCATGCTCATTTCTGACGTCATCTTGATGAGGAGATCAAGTATGGCATTTACCGCTTCTTTTATTAGCTCCATGTTCCTCGTGTGAATCTCCTGCACCCGAGATAACTCGATACTTGTTGGGATTCTTCCGGTTGCGCCAGCAGGTACACCGTTGGTAAGAGGGGTATCTTCATTGGAGGAATTTCGACCAGGATTTGAATTTGTTGGGGAAGTCCTAAGAACAACCATCTCGGAACTAGCCAAATAGGATTGGGTATTGAAGGAATTGACTTCACAACCGAGAGATTAATCTCCCACTGTGGTCGCCAATTGTTTATGGGTGAAAACTACTCCTGCAGAATTTGGTAATTTGGGGTGTGGATGAGGAATGAATCTAAACCCTAAACAAATGCACTTTAACGCGGTGAGTGCTTGTAGATTCAGAGAGATCAATCGTGCAAGTTCGGCCTAAACGAAGAAATGGCCGTTCCAGACTTGTTCCGGTCACAAAGTGAAGGAGATGGGGTTGATCTTAGGGAGGGAAGCGAAGAAGGTGTTGAGATTGTGAAGGTGTTGGCTTGCTTATGACTTGTAAAAGAAAGAGGAGAAAGCTCACGGTCGATGCAAGCAGGCTCTGGGTGTTTGAATACGATTTGTATTAACACTTGGTTTTCTGTCTCCTCTCTTTTCTCCTGTTTTCCTTGTTGTTGGAAATAAGGAGGAGAACCTATTTATACAAGTCATTGAGCCTTATTCACGTCTCGTGGGAAGTGGAGGAAGTGGAATGATGGAGTAGTGGAGTTGTGCGTTGGTGATACACGACCAGTCTTGCCCACTTCTCCGGTTCATCTCTAACCATCCATGACTTCGACACGTTCTTGTGATGGCGCGTTGCACTTGTTGTAAACCGCCGAGACCAATACCCCGATATGTATCCCCAGTTTGTGACATGATTGATGTTCGGAATGTGTGGATCGTGGATCCACGAAAGATAGCATGTAATGCTTGAATAATCTGTGTTATTCAAGAAGTCGATACTTGTGAAGTATCGTGTGTATTTTATGCGATGTCTTTGCATTACGGTGTGGTAAAGTGATGGGTAATGACTCCTCACTAACCAAATAACTCCTGACCAGGGTTGTATAACCAAGCTGGTGAAGTTGGACAGATGAGATGATCTTTGAGACACTCATCGGCGACCGTTAATGAATATTAGGGTTTTTGAAGAGGAGCGCAAGCATGACTCTTCAGCTTGGTCGAAACCAAGCATGGGAAGAATTTTGGAGAGGACCGACCGGACGTGTATGTAGATGGTATGCTAGTGTACACGTCCATGTCTCACCGTCCCATGAAGGTGTGATCTAGGCCACTCAATTTGACCGGCAAAGAGGAGTGGTTGAGATCGGTTTGCGGCATAAATCCTTGCCGCAAAGGAGTTGGAAACCGCATGACATTCCTGCACGCGTTTCGAGATGACCAATCTTGGTCGGTCTTGGTCGATCGCTCCAGCATATAGGTGGTAGGCTGGTGTTCACGCCTATACCGACTATCCCATGAAAACGTGATCTAAGCCACTCAAATCATCGGTGAAGTTGAGCGGTCGAGATTAGTTTGCAATTTGGGAAGTGTAACCACGCATGTTTGGGCGGGCGTTTTGGATTAATAGGGCATAATATGCCTTGGCCGATCACATGAGGAGGTAGATGGGCCCACGGTGGTCATCTTTGGTATGACCGGACCTGCTAATCTAATCTGGGACCCTCCATTCGTGCCGGAGAAGATGGACGTGCGTGATGGCTTGAAACCCTAATTTTAGTTTTCAAAGCCGTGCGCCTCTTCTTGTTTGGGTGAAGATTTTGTCACGGCCAAACACTGTTGGTCTTGACCGATTGGTCAAGTGTGTAGGTGGGCCCACGGTAATCGTGTTGACATGCTCTGGGCCCTGTGAGTCTACATCTACACCCCCGCCCGTGCCTGCGAAGATGGATGGATGAGGCTTGTTTTGCGGCACATGTAATATGCGCGAACCCTAATTTAGGGTTTTCCGTCATAATGCTTGGTATGAACGGTTTTCTTTTGGCAAGCTAAGGTCGTGGGTATTCCATACCATGCTTGGGGTGATGGAATTGATCTGTGGTCATCCAATCATGCTTATGGAGTTGGATGACTGCGATCAGATCATATCCGGACTGATACAGTCAAGTCCGGATGCTCAATCGGGCTAATATAACACACCAGAGAGGCTCAATCGGGCTAGTATAACACACCGAGAGTCAGCCTGTACGGGTATTTCGTACATGGTTTCATTATAGTGCTTGGAGGTTCGTGTTACTCTTTAAGAGTAACACTCAGTCGTCATGCCACACTGATAATGATTCATTATAGTGCTTGGAGTTTCGTGTTACTCTATAAGAGTAACACTCAGTCGTTATGCCACACTGATAATGAGTACGAAATACAAGGCCGATATGAAATTCACAGGAAGGGATTGTTGCTACATGCTCCAACCTGGAGGAATTTCATGTATTCACTGAGAATGGGATTGTTGCTACATGCTCCATTCTTGGTGAATTAAGTGAGGAATATCCAACACTTATAAATGGCTTTATCTTTTACAAGATGTCAGCGCATGATTTTCTGGTTTTTTACAAATTTAACCTTAAACGAAAATCCACCATCAACACTAGTATACCTACTCAGTTTATTTACTGAGTGTGCTATATCGGGCCGCGTACAATTCGTAATGTACATTAGACTTCCTATGATTCGAACATATTCCGTTTGATTAATACTCGGTCCAGTATTTTTCGTCAAATGAAGAGTCAAATCAACAGGAGTCTTTGCTATGTTGTCATCATTCTTGTTAAATTTATCAAGAATCTTCTCAACATAATGGGATTGAGTCAATATCAATCCACTCGGTGTTGTACAAATTTTTATTCCCAAAATAACATCTGCAACACCCAAATCTTTCATGTCAAATTGGCTAGATAACATTTTCTTAGTAGTTTTGATTGTTTCAATACTACTACCCATCATTAGCATGTCATCCACATACAGACAAAGTATTACATACCCATTTTCTGTATTTTTGGAATATACACACTTGTCACATTCGTTAATTCTAAAACCATTTGACAACATGGCTTTGTCGAACTTCTCGTGTCATTGTTTTGGTGCTTGCTTTAATCCATAAAGAGATTTCACCAACTTGCAAACTTTCTTTTCTTGACCCGGAATGACGAAACCTTCTAGTTGTTCCATATATATTTCTTCATCCAAATCACCATTCAAGAAAGCGGTTTTTACATCCATTTGATGGATCTCAAGATTATACAAAGCCGCAATTGTAATTAACATCCTAATTGATGTTATTCTCGTAACAGGAGAATAAGTATCAAAATAATCTAACCCTTCTCTCTGTTTGTAACCTTTAAAAACAAGTCTAGCCTAGTACTTGTCAATAGTTCCGTCTGGTTTCATTTTCCTTTTGAAAACCCATTTGGAACCAAGTGCTTTACAACCAGGTGGAAGATCTACCATTTCCCATGTATGATTCTATAAAATAGTTACAACTTCACTATTAGATGCTTCTTTCCAAAAAGGAGCTTCGGGGGTAGACATCGCTTCTTTAAAAGTTTGAGGCTCCTTTTCTATCATATATGTTAGAAAATCTGAACCAAAATACTTAGGAACTTTTGTTCGCTTACCTCTTCGAGGTTCTTCAATTTGAAGATTAGTGCTTTCCATGGCGTCATGAGTTCTCTTAGTAGAACCATAATTTTGAATTTTCTTACATGGAAATACATTTTCAAAAAATGTAGCATTTCTTGACTCCATACTGGTATTCACATGTATATCAGAAATTTCAGTCTTGTGCACTAAGAATCTGTAAGCACAACTATTTTCTGCATATCCTAAGAAAATGCAATCAATCGTTTTAGGTCCAATCTTAACCTTTTTAGGAAGTGGCACTTCCACTTTAGCCAAACACCCCCATACTTTAAGGTGTTTATAGGAAGGTTTCCTTCCTTTCCATAATTCGTATGGAGTTTTATCCTTCCGTTTATGGGGTTGTTTATGACATAATTTGCCTTAAGCAAAGCTTCCCCCCACAAATTTTGTGGCGCTCCTGAATTCAATAGTAAAGAATTCATCATTTCCTTAAGAGTTCTATTTTTCCGTTCAGCAACCCCGTTTTGTTGCGGTGAGTCTGCGTGAGCAAAGTCCGATGAATAATGCCATATCTTGAACATGGTTCAATAAGTGGACATTCATATTCTCCACCTCTGTCACTTCTAAGAATTTTGATTTTCTTATCAAGCTGATTCTCAACTTGGTTTTTGTAATGCTCAAACACTACAACGGCTTCATCTTTATTTCTTAGTAAGTATACATGACAATACCGTGTACTGTCATCGATGAAGGTTATGAAATATTTTTTCCCACCTCTACTTTCTACCATCTTTAGATCACAGATGTCAGTATGAAACAATTCAAGAGGTTCCGTAATTCTTTCAATTGAATGGGAAAAAGGAGTTTTCGTCATTTTTGCCTCAACACAAATTTCACATTTGTGAGTTGGATTTATGCGAAAGTTAGGCATTAAATTCATGTTAATTAATCTTCTTAAAGAACCGTAATTAACATGACCTAACCTTTCGTGCCATAAATCAAATGACTCGATGGCGTAAACATAATTTTTTACTGTATTGATTTTACGATCAACAGGCAGCATACTCATCATGAATAAACCGTCATTAAGGTACCCCTTTCCAACGTATATCCCATTCTTGGAAAGTACAAACATGTCGGATTCAAAAAATATTTTGAATCCATGTTTGATCAACAAGTATCCAGAAATTAAATTTTTACGGATGTCCGGAATATGAAACACGTTGTTAAGAGTGAGTTCCTTACCGGATATCATTTTTAAGATCACTTTTCCTTGTCCTTCAACTCTGGACATTGCTGAATTTCCCATGAATATAGTTTCTCCATGGGGCAACTTCCGGTAATGGGAGAATACACACTTATTTGAACATACATGGCATGTTGCACCGGTGTCGACAAACCACTCGCTGGAATTGCTGATCATGTTCACTTCAGAAACTACATTGCACCAGTAATTGTTTTTCTCTGTACCAACCTCTACGGAAATTTGGACTTTCTTTTCCATAATTGCTATTCTGTCAGACAAAAATGTAGAATTTAGTGATTTGTAAACAGACTGTATAAGAAACAAACAAAAAAGCATATAAGACGAGTTTGAGTTAGAGACGTATTTTGTTTAATCAAACCAAAACGTCAATTTTCCTGATTTTCCAATATCGCATATTGGAGTGGATTCCAAGTTTTCCGATTAACAAAACGTGAAGGATTAAGTATTGATATTTAATCGCTCTTGAATATTCAATCAGAATTTCAATTCGAAACGGAATTGGTGCTGTAGTCCTCCTTGAAAAAAAAAACTCGTATTCAACTGAAACTGCCAGTAACTTAACCAACCGTCTCCTAATAAACCAATACAGCGTATAAAAGAAAAGAAGAAGATAAAGAAGAATTAAAATTTTCGTCTTAAGATTGATGGATATCTTCTCCCTTTTTATGTTGCTGACGATGATCCGAGATGCGAGAACCAGAGATTAAGAAAAGAAACCCAGAGAATTAGAAGACTATGAATTATGCATAGACCGAGTCGAGTATTGGATACTCTGTCCTTAAGACGAAATTCGCCCCACTCCGGTGCTAATGGGTTCTTACTTGCGAAACGTCTCCCAGGATACAACGATCTTTCTTCCTCGAGTAGAAGCACTCCAAACTCAAGGAAACGACGAACCAAAGTTAGTGTTTATCTCTCAATACTATGATAATAATGAATGCAAATGAAATCAGAATTTTGTGTGTGCTTTTCTTATGATTAGAATGAAACTAGAGTGGGTTTTATATACTTGATTGGTGTCTCTTAGGAAAGGACATATTGTCTCTTCGCCAAGAGTCACATCTCTTTGTAAGAGTCCTTTCATGGAGAGTCACAACTCTTGGAAAGAGTCTATTCATAGAGGGTCACATCTCTTGGAAACAACCCTTCAATTATAACTAACATAATTTCTATTCAAAATTTCCAACAGCCCGCACTGTAACATGCGTTAATTAAACATTCATCCCACAACAAGTGTAAATATAATCTACGCCCATCTCTAACGATCTTTATACCGACGTCTAAGCTTGACACCACATACTAAACAAAATATTTGATTTTTCTTTTGGTTTTTGATCTTTGGTTGTGATCGTGTGATTGCAGTTACTCTTAGCAGACGTAACAGGATGTGTAGTTTAGCTGATTTTATAGATCACATGATTAAGAAAGGATAACACCTCCAAAATTTCAATAACCAAAATATCAAGGAAATGATAGCCCCCGCCCCCACCCCCTCCTTGATTCCTGTCTATTTTTAGAGAACATTTGAATGAATCATTATTAGCTAGTAAATGACAACCTAGCCGATTTCTAGGTGCACAGGCAGGTATGGTCATAGTACATAACACACTTTCTGATATCGCCTGAGCCATATAATCACATTTAGCTACAATAAGACTTTTTTTTTTGGTCATTCGTTCCTTCTAAACTCAAAGAAAAGAAGAAAAAAAATGATTCTCCATCAATAAGACACTTTATTCACTCAGTCCCCAACAACACCAAGCACCAACCTAACTATTCAAGTAAACCAAAATGAATTTCATCATATTAAAATCAATAATGCTATTTATCCCAACTCTTAATCGGGTTCTCTACAATCCAACCAAGGTGGCGCCTATGGGATTCATTCAAATCATAAAGAAAAACGGCAATATTTGATTTTTGGTTAAGTCATGTTTGCTAACTGTTGGAAACAATACACAAAAATCAAATAATAAATCTCAAACAGCTGAGTCGCAGACTAGGTCACTATTTTTAAGGTGTTTCGTGACTCTGCCTCTTGATTGTGCTAGCAGTTAATTCTTGTCGAAAATCCTATGGGATAAAACACCTGATAATTATCTTGTTCGATTTCTCTACACCTTGAGAAATCGAACTAACAAATACTCTCTGAACACTTGCTCAGAACTCAAAATAGATTAAAAAAAAAAAAAACATATCTTCATCTTCTCCAGAAACTTTTCTTTTTTACCTCAATAGAAATCAATACGGTATTAATGAAAATCAATTTCGCAATAAGTTCCCACTGAAAATCCTCCATAACAGTCATAAAACGGCAACATTATAATTACCAAAAATTAATAGAATTAATTAGGGAATATTAAGTTGAAAAACCGTTTTGGAAATCAAGAGTTAAAACAGTTATTTTTTTATCATTGTCATTAATTTTGTTAGTTTCAAAATTATTTATTTTCTTATACATTTCCTTGGAACGATCTTTCATTATATCGGTGTGGGCTTATGAACACTTCCTAATATTGTTCACGAACCACAAATCGTGAATGGCTACTGCAAAAGCCTCTAGCTCAGAAATACTTTTTCAACAATGCTCCAACACCCAATAACAGATGTCGGTTATTCGCCATGAGACTGGCATTGGCCTCTGTCGCTGCTCAAGATGTTGTGTTTGACCCATATAGGAATGCCAGAGGAATTCACTTTGCAAGGCGTGACAATGTTTCATTTTATAATGTACCGTTTTTTCATCCAAAAGCATTTGTTATGCACAATCCTCGCTGTAATTGATGGTTGTCGTAAGTGCAATCAAATTAATAATCTTATTTCCACACAATTAACTGGTAAAATAATGGAAGTAAGGATCGTTCTCACGATAAGCGGTGAGTTTTAGGGGGGGGGGGTTGTTTTAGATTTCAATAAAGTAAATAAAAGCAATTGAAATTATTAAGTTGTAAGCAATAGGGAGAGAGATGATCGAGGAATCCTACTTTGTTAATAAACTATCAATGAGTTAATATATTCATCTATTCATCATTAATCATAGATTATCACCAACCGTAGAATAACAAGTACGCTTAGTTATTCCCAAAATTCCTTAAATCACTGGATAACAGGTACACTTAGTTACCAAATTCTATTCGTCTGAACCACCTTGAGGTACGCTTACAAGATGTAATTCAATCGAATGCTTTACGTTTTGTGAATTTAGGTTGATCCTAGTAGTTAGACTCATTACTCTCGGTTTACTTGCTAAGATTGTGTTTACACGTGATCGCTTTACAGAATCCCTCTGCAAGGTTTCACGTTCTCTACTTGTGTAAGGAATTATTCAACAATTACGGATATCCTAACCCTCACTAGCAATAGAATAAATCAATAAATATATTCAGCTGGCCACCTAAACAATCTATCAATCATCATAAGTATTTTTAATAGTAAACACAAACGATAATCATATGAAGAAATAAAAATAGATTCATATATTAAATCAAATCAAGTTTACAACTTAGAATTCATCCTCAATCAATAGGTGTTTAGATACTCATATATACATATAAGAAAAGTTTAGAGATATCGTTACGATTGATGAATCGCTCTGAAACCCTAGCTTTGGCTCCGTGCGATGTTTCTCCTATCCAAGACTTACAATTTCGTGACCTCTTGATTCTCTTTCATTTATGACCTAATACCTCCTTTTATAGGTTTACATTGCTTGGCCTTCAAGTATTTAGTTCGGTTCAAGAACCCGACTCAAAAATACGAAATAACGACCCCAAACGTGACCTTAGGCCTTCACAAGTATGCATACCCGTTTTCATACTTGCTAAGTATGTGTAACTGTTTGCATACTTAGTTGCCTTCGGTATTGGATAAAAAACTTGTTTTGGCCACAACTTCTTCATCCGAACTCGGAATTACCTCATTCTTTTTGCATTATTTTCCTCTTTAAATTTTCTTTAAGATTATGATGAGAAATCCTTAATTTGAATGACTTAAGATCGGTCTTTGGCCATTCTCTTGATTTTGAGTGTTTTGCTCCTTTTCACCGCACTTCTTCCATTTCTCTTGGACTTGGATACTTGGAATACTTCTCTTCCTAGATATTTTTATCACTTTGTAGCTCATTTTTGGATGATTCACCTAATAGAGGCAAACAAGAGAAAACAAAAGTAATAATACGAAAATATGCAAGAATAATAGCTAAAACAAGTATGGAATGGACACTAAAATCATATGAGTTATGCACTTATCAGTGATGCGCCAACTTGGGTACAAGCTGAAAAGTCTTATGGGTACATCTTATCAGAAATTATCCCATAAATTTCTCCAATGCCGAGTAAATAAAAAGCATACTCTGGTAGTCTACCACCCAAATCCCCTTCTTGTACATTGAAGGGAAAGGGGATAACGAGAACTTGTGATGGATAGGGTTGGTTGGGAATTTGCGGAAAACGGTTATTTGACCGAACCAATCTTCTTAAGAGGTCATTTGAGGTACTCGCATCCTTATATTTTACACCCATTCACTGATGAAGTGCCTCCACAAGCAGAACCTCCCTCAACCACTCCTGCAGAAACAACTCTACCAGGACTTTAAAAGACCCTTGCATTGTTGGTAATAATTCTTGATAACTTCTTATTCTTTTAATCTATATCTATGAACTTATATAAGTGTAGAAACTAAGTACATGTTGAAAAATATGACAACAACATCAGCGGCTAGGAAAATTCAGAAAGTTGTTTAAGTGTAAGAAAAAGAAAGGATATGTGTTGAACCCGGAAGAAATGAAGACAGTTGAGCAAAGGATGGATAAAATTGAAGATCCATATGCAAAAGACTTGTGGGGAGAAAGGAAGAAGAGGGTACATAGGAAGCCAAGGACCGAGTGATTGAAGATTTTTGTTAATGTTTCTCCTATGATATTAGTTATATCTTGAACAATCTAGTGTTTCTTTATGTTTGTTTTTGTGTCTTGAACAATGTCAAACATGTGTTTGTTTGTGTGTCTCGCTAAACTCTTTGCTTATTTTGGTTTATGTTTGATTTGTTTTCGGTTTAGAACATCTTAATTTTGGAGATGGTTTTTTTAAACAATCTAGTGTTGTTATTTGATTTATTATGTTGGTAAACCTGTGTCAAATTACCCATTTTCCGGCATATATTTTGAATGTCGATAATGTCCAAAAAAAATGCCGAATTAATGTTTTTTTGACAGCACCGACATGGTCGAAAATCATAAAAACAATGTCAGTACCCTGAATTTTCAAATAATAACATAAATTTCAGAGTTTCGGCATTGAAATTATTTTTGCTACTATGCTGGTAGTCTGAATTTTCCAGACGCAAAATATTTTTGTCAAAGTACCGTCATGGTTTGTAATTTAAGTTTAATGCCGGCATATGTACTAATTTCTCTGGATATTTTTCTGAATTTCGGCACTGTTTCAAAAGTTCTGTGATACGCCTATATCAGCTCACGACATTGTAGTATTGAAAGATAATCATGCCGGCATTGGCAAGAAAATATCATTTTATGATTACAATTCAAACTTCCGAAAAAACAAAATGTTGCATATTAGTGAACCACATATATCCAAATTACTCATCATCGCTTCCACACGAATTAACTAGTATGTTTTCTCGGGTAATTGATAATGCCAATGCATCCCAAAGTTGGTGATTGTCTTCATACGATTTCATCCATTCCTCCAAGTGATTAGGAACTATGTTCTTGTTTTTAGTCATTGCACAAACCGGTGGCAATGGATAATTTTCCTTGAGTTTCAAAATAATGAAATGATTCCCGTTCGAGAAAGCCAAAACAATTCTTCTCTTTTTAAGAGATCCTTCGCACTTTTACTGCTTTGGCGTATATGTTGCTTGGACGGTGGGGGCAAAATAATGAACAACACAATTAAATGTATCCGCCACTAGATGCCCACAAACCACCATTCTCATATTGAGTAGGAATGAACTTCATCTCGTTCTCGGGCCCTAATACTCGAGCATACAAAATATCAAAATCTTCATCATCACCAAGCAATTGCTCATAAAAGCTCTTGTTTTTAACAAGTTGAGCGGCCATCCTCATTCTAGCGTATCGGCATGGTGTCATCCCTTTACTAACCGCCGTCTCAACGATTCCTAATTGTTCGGTCACGTCATGATAACCACAATTTCCATCTCCATCGACACCATCAGTATATGCAATATACTCGAGAATAATCTCGAGAAGTTGTTATATATAAGACTTTATTTTGGTATGATAACTTCTAATGGTCCTACCTGTTTTCGCATCTTTATACATCTTCATATTACCATATTTTAGCTTTAATATTTCCAATCCATCCTCTGCAAACTCTTGACTTTCAATAGATACAATATGAGATGGGAGTGCGTACTTTCTTGGCCTACCCCTTCACTTTGGAACATAAACTACATCAACTTTGGTCGTGTCTATGGAGTTGTTACCATCGTTCTGTTGTTGACTAGATATGGGTCGCTTACCTTTGCTATCACTTATCTTTGTTATGGCTTCGGAATTTTCACCTTGATGGGCTTGACTTGATGTAGGTACCTTCATTGGCCTTCACCTTTTCTTTGCAATCGCCTCTCCATCAACTACGGGTATGGCTTAGGAATGCTCACCTTGTTGTTTTTTGTCACTTGATGTAGGTTCGTCGGCCTTCCCCTTTTCTCTGCAACCGCCGCTCCATCAACTATGGGTGTGGCTTAGGAATACTCACCTTGTTGTTCTTTATCACTTGATGTTGGTACCCTTCGTAGGCATACCCCTTTTCTTTGCAACCGCCACTCCATCAACTATGGGTGTGGCTTCGAAATGCTCACCTTATTGTTCTTTGTCACTTGATGTTGGTACCTTCGTCGGCTTACCCCTTTTCTTTGTAACCGTCACTCCATCGACTTTTGGTGTGGATACGGAATACACCGTTTGTTTTTGACTTGATAGCGGTTCCTTACTCATCCCACCGATTTTGTTTGGAACCGACGTTGTTATGTTCACATTCAATTGGATCTCATTTCTTATTTGCCTCGAGTTCACATTCACGTTGACTCATTTCATTTAATTTTTTTCTTTGATTTCTTCTTGCCATTTTGGTTTGTGGTCTACCGGGAGGATCTCTCTTTGTTGGATCTTTACTTTGTGTTGTCCATGGGAGAGTAACTAGCCTTAGTTGTCTCCAAAAAAATTGCCGGTTAGCCGAGTTGCCACATGAGTAAGCTTCGAAGAATTCCTTTGCTTTGTTCGTATCCCATGGTTATCATTAATCATAGATTATCACCAACCGTAGAATAACAAGTACGCTTAGTTATTCCCAAAATTCCTTAAATCACTGGATAATAGGTACGCTTAGTTACCAAATTCTATTCGTCTGAACCACCTTGAGGTACGCATACAAGATATAATTCAATCTAATGCTTTACGTTTTGTGAATTTAGGTTGATCCTAGTAGTTAGATTCAATACTCTCGGTTTACTTGCTAAGGTTGTGTTTATACGTGATCGCTTTACAGAATCCCTCTGCAAGGTTTCACATTCTCTACTTGTGTAAGGAATTATTCAACAATTACGGATATCCTAACCCTCACTAGTAATAGAATAAATCAATAAATATATTCAGCTGGCCACCTAAACAATCTATCAATCATCATAAGTATTTTTAATAGTAAACACAAACGATAATCATATGAAGAAATAAAAATAGATTCATATATTAAATCAAATCAAGTTTACAACTTAGAATTCATCCTCAATCAATAGGTGTTTAGATACTCATATATACATATAAGAAAAGTTTAGAGATATCGTTACGATTGATGAATCGCTCTGAAACCCTAGCTTTGGCTCCGTGTGATGTTTCTCCTCTCCAAGACTTACAATTTCGTGACCTCTGGATTCTCTTTCATTTATGAGCTAATACCTCCTTTTATAGGTTTACATTGCTTGGCCTTCAAGTATTTAGTTCGGTTCAAGAACCCGACTCAAAGATAAGAAATAACGACCCCAAACGTGACCTTAGGCCTTCACAAGTATGCATACCCGTTTTCATACTTTCTACGTATGCGCACTTCAAATTCCAGCAAAAATTTTCGGAACTAAGTATGCGTACGTGTTTGCATACTTAGTTTCCTTCGGTATTGGATAAAAAACTTGTTTTGGCCACAACTTCTTCATCCGAACTCGGAATGACCTCGATCTTTTTGAATTCTTTTCCTCTTTAAATTCTCTTCAAGATTATGATGAGAAATCCTTAATTTGAATGAGTTAAGATCGATCTTTGGCCCTTCTCTTGATTTTGAGTGTTTTGCTCCTTTTCGTTGCACTTCTTCCATTTCTCTTGGACTTGGATACTTGGAATACTTCTCTTCCTAGATATTTTTATCACTTTGTAGCTCATTTTTGTATGATTCACCTAATAGAGGCAAACAAGAGAAAACAAAAGTAATAATACGAAAATATGCAAGAATAATAGCTAAAACAAGTATGGAATGGACACTAAAATCATATGAATTATGCACTTATCAGTGATGCGCCAACTTGGGTACAAGCTGAAAAGTCTTATGGGTACATATTATCAGAAATTCTCTCATAACTTACTCCAATGCCGAGCAAATAAAAAGCATAATCTGGTAATTTACCATCCAAATCCCCTTCTTGTACATTGAAGGGAAAGGGGAGAACGAGAACTTGTGCTGGATAGGGTTGGTTGGGAATTGGCGGAATATCAGACCGAACCAATCTTCCTAAGAGGTCATTTGAGGTACTCGCATCCTTATATTTTACACCCATCCACTGTTGAAGTGCCTCCACAAGTAGAACCTCCCTCAACTACTCCGGCTGAAACAACTCTACCGGGACTTTAAAAGACCCTTGCGTTGTTGGTAATAATTCTTGATAACTTCTTATTCTTTTAATCTATATCTATGAACTTATATAAGTGTAGAAACTAAGTACATATTGAAAAATATGACAACAACATCAGCGGCTAGGAAAATTCAGAAAGTTGTTTAAGTGTAAGAAAAAGAAAGGATATGTGCTGAACCCGGAAGAAATGAAGACAGTTGAGCAAAGGATGGATAAAATTGAAGATCCATATGCAAAAGACCTGTGGGGAGAAAGGAAGAAGAGGGTACATAGGAAGCCAAGGACCGAGTGATTGAAGATTTTTGTTAATGTTTCTCCTATGATATTAGTTATATCTTGAACAATCTAGTGTTTCTTTATGTTTGTTTTTGTGTCTTGAACAATGTCAAACATGTGTTTGTTTGTGTGTCTCGCTAAACTCTTTGCTTATTTTGGTTTATGTTTGATTTGTTTTCGGTTTAGAACATCTTAATTTTGGAGATGTTTTTTTTAAACAATCTAGTGTTGTTATTTGATTTATTATGTTGGTAAACCTGTGTCAAATTACCTATTTTCCGGCATATATTTGGAATGCCGATAATGTCAAAGAAAATGCCGAATTAATGTTTTTTTGACAGCACCGACATGGTCGAAAATCATAAAAACAATATCGGTACACTGAATTTTCTAATAACATAAATTTCAGAGTTTCGGCATTGAAATTATTTTTGCTACTATGCTGGTAGTCTGAATTTTCCAGACGCAAAATATTTTTGTTAGAGTACTGTCATGGTTTGTAATTTAATTTTAATGCCGGCATATGTCCAAATTTCTCTGGATATTTTTCTGAAATTTCGGCACTGTTTCAAAAGTTCTGTGCTACGCCTATATCAGCTCATGACATTGTAGTATTGAAAAATAATCATGCCGGAATTGGCAAGAAAATATCATTTTATGATTAAAATTCAAATTTCCAAAAAAAAAAAACAAAATGTTGCATATTAGTGAACCACATATATCCAAATTACTCATCATCGCTTCCACACAAATTAACTAGTATGTTTTCTTGGGTAATTGATAATGCCAATGCATCCCAAAGTTGGTGATTCTGTTCATACAATTTCATCCATTCCTCCAAGTGATTAGGAACTATGTCCTTGTTTTTAGTCAATGCACAAACCGGTGGCAATGGATAATTTTCCTTGAGTTTCAAAATAATGAAATGATTCCCGTTCGAGAACGACAAAACAATTCTTCTCTTTTTAAGAGATCCTTCGCACTTTTACCTCTTTGGCGTATATGTTGCTTGGACGGTGGGGGAAAAATAATGAACAACACAATTAAATGTATCCCCCACTAGATGCCAACAAACCACCATTCTCATATTGAGTAGGAATGAACTTCATCTCGTTCTCGGGCCCTAATACTTGAGCATACAAACTATCAAAATCTTCATCATAACCAAGCAATTGCTCATAAAAGCTCTTGTTTTTAACAAGTTGAGCGGCCATCCTCATTCTAGCGTATCGGCATGGTGTCATCCCTTTACTAACCTCCGTCTCAAGGATTCATAATTGTTCGGTCACGGCATGATAACCACAATTTCCATCTCCATCGACACCATCCGTATATGCAATATACTCGAGAATAATCTCGAGAAGTTGTTATATATAAGACTCTATTTTGGTATGATAACTTCTAATGGTCCTACCTGTTTTCACATCTTTATATATACATCTTCATATTACCATATTTTAGCTTTAATATATCCAATCAATCCTCTGCAAACTCTTGACTTTCAATAGATACAATATGTGATGGGAGTGCGTACTTTCTTGGCCTACCCCTTCACTTTGGAACATAAACTACATCAACTTTGGTCGTGTCTATGGAGTTGTTACCATCGTGTTGTTGTTGACTAGAAATGGGTCGCTTACCTTTGCTATCACTTATTTTTGTTATGGCTTCGGAATTTTCACCTTGATGGGCTTCACTTGATGTAGGTACCTTCGTCGGCCTTCACCTTTTCTTTGCAACCGCCGCTCCATCAACTACGGGTGTGGCTTAGGAATGCTCACCTTGTTGTTCTTTGTCACTTTATTTAGGTTCGTCGGCCTTCTCCTTTTCTCTGCAACCTCCGCTCCATCAACTATGGGTGTGGCTTAGGAATACTCACCTTGTTGTTCTTTGTCACTTGATGTTGGTACCTTCGTAGGCCTACCCCTTTTCTTTGGAACCGCCGCTCCATCAACTATGGGTGTGGCTTTGAAATGCTCACCTTGTTGTTCTTTGTCACTTGATGTTGGTACATTCGTCGGCCTACCCCTTTTCTTTGCAACCGTCACTCCATCGACTTTTGGTGTGGATACGGAATACACTGTTTGTTTTTGACTTGATAGCGGTTCCTTACTCATCCCACCGCTTTTGTTTGGAACCGGCGTTGTTGTGTTCACATTCAATTGGATCTCGTTTCTTACTTGCCTCGAGTTCACATTCACGTTGACTCATTTCATTTAATTCTTTTCTTTGATTTCTTCTTGCCATTTTGGTTTGTGGTCTACCGGGAGGATCTCTCTTTGTTGGATCTTCACTTTGTGTTGTTCATGGGAGAGTAACCAGCCTTAGTTGTCTCCACAAAACTTGCCGGCTAGCCGAGTTGCCACATGAGTAAGCTTCGAAGAATTCCTTTACTTTGTTCGTATCCCATGGTTATCATTAGCTGAAGATTCAAGATATACTCCTTGTTGTAGTTGAGCTAAAGATTCAGCAGCATTTCTGTCTTCACAATCATCCAGCATTTTCACCAAAAAAAAAAATATCTCTCTAATTTTTCCCTCCGTCTACTCAAATATGCACACTAATCATTTATCAAATAATCTTATGAATTTTCTAATTAGAATATCACTAAACCTGATTAGTGAGGGGTAGATTAGAAATTAGATAAAATACATAGATAAGAGTGACCCTAATTTGATATTTAAATCCAATTTTTGTCCTTTTTCTCTATCCCCCAATTAATAAAAGTATCCCCCGATTTGTATAAATGGGTCTTACCTATTTCCACCGAACAAGAAGTTCAGGTCAGGAGCATACAACACTCAGAAAATATTTTGCTAGCTCTCCATCTGTGAGCTTCCCACTTTCTGATACAAGTCGTAAAACAACTACTCTTTCAGAATCAACTATTCTGGTCTCAACACTTTCTTCGCTTCCCTCCCCAAAAAGCAACCCTTCTCCTTCACTTTGTGACCGAAGCAAGTCTAGAACGGCCATTTCTTGGTTTAGGCCGGATTTGTACGGATTGATCTCTCGAATCTAAAGTACTCCCCCCTTGCAGTACATTGTTTAGGGTTTAAATTCGTTTCTCACCGACACACCCGAAATTACCAAAATCAGCAGAAACCGTTTTCACCCTCAAACAACACTAAAATCAACCAAAACAATGGTTACATAACTTTGTTATCCAAATGCAGAATTTGTTATGCAGTTTCGTTATGCGTCTGCAGAATGTGTTATGCATCTTTTTTGGTGGCTGCATAATGGTTATGTATCAAGTTTTCGAAAATTTTGCCTAAAATGATGATCACCTCCGTTTTTTTCATGAAAAACAAAAATTTGATATTCTTGTTTGTACTCGTTGCGTAGCTCCCTTAAAAAGATTTTCAACGATATAAAATTTGTAAAATTCCAAGGCACGGATTTTTAGATATGTTATATCCAAGTTGCGTTGCCAATTATACCCCTGATGCATAACCCATCATGCGGATGCATAATCCATCATGCCGACATTTTTAATAATTTGATATAATTATCCTAGCATTTTTATGGGCGACCCCAAAAGAATTAGGGGCGACCAAAAAAGACAAAATAGGTTGAAAATACTTATATGCCCCTTCATAATCGATAGTTTAGTTTTTTTATTTACCGATTGTAAAATTTCATTTTTGGGGCTACTCTACATTCGGTAGTTATATGAACTATTTTGACTTCCGAATATGGTTGGATATTTGCAAAGAGAGCAAGGATAATCGGAAATCAGGATAACTTCATTTACTACCGATTATAGGCTCAACCAAAATTCAAAAAAAAAAATGATTTTTGCAAAATCTCATTTTGGGGCTACTCTACATTCGGTAGTTATATGAACTATTTTGACTACCGAATATGGTTGGATATTTGCAAAGAGAGACAGGATAATCGGAAGTCAGGATAACTTCATTTACTACCGATTATAGGCTCAACCAAAATTCAAAAAAAAAAAAAGGATTTTTGCAAAATCTCATTTTGGGGCTACTCTACATTCGGTAGTTATATAAACTATTTTGACTGCCGATTATGGTAGGATATTTGCAAAGAGAGCCACTGTATAATCAGAAGTCATGATAACTCTTCCTTTTTTACCGATTATAGGCTCAACCAAAATTCAAAAAAAAAAGTATTTTTGCAAATTCTCATTTTGGGGCTACTCTATATTCAGGAGTTAAACAACCTAAATTCCCTACCGATTATGGTAGCATTTTTGCCAAAGATCTACTTTAATCGGGAGTCAAGATAACTTTATTTACTACCGATTATAGGATAGTCAAAATTCAAAAGATAAAAGATTTTATTTTGGGGATACTTTATATTCGGAAGTTATACAAACTAAATTTACTCCGGATTGTTGATTAACTACCGATTGTATAGTTATTACCGATTGTAAAGGGTAGTTTGTCCATTAAAAAAAATGCCCCGGAAGTTCTACCGATTATGGATTAACATCCCGATTCAATTGTTACATACAAACATCAGTGGATATATGCATGCTAATGCTCCAGCCATTCTGTCTACAATTGAATGTTTAGATCAATGGATATATACATGCTAATGCATTGCTAGGAATATAGAAATGAATAATGCATTCTCTGTATTGAGATTTTAAAGCAACAGTAGCTTAAACAGGACAAACTAGTAAATAAGGATAACTAGTAATAATCTTTCCATGAGTATTTCTCATTTCTTCAAAAGTTAACCGTCTCATACATGTACTATGTGCACTAATGGTTTTGTGTCATACAGGTTATGGGAGCATATAATGGAACGACCGCCATTCTTTGTTATCAATAAACTTTTGTACTTTATTGTTGACGGGTTGTCTTACCTTTTGATCGATACAGATATCTGCTTTGAGAAAAAGAAGAAATATAACTAGGGACAAACCTCACAAAGTAAACTGTCCTAAGCTTTTCCAACTTGGTAAAGAGATGCTAGCTTCAGTTCAAGGCTCAAACTTGTGGTCCAATCATATTTTTGATGTTCTAAGGCCAAAGGTAATGCTTGATCATTTTAGAAATTAATCAATTCCCGAAGATCATATCATTGTACATCTTTATTTAGAAAAATACTTGAAATTTTTTAACTAATTATGCAGGTTGAAGGAAACAAGTCGGAGTGGCTTCCCAAAAAGTGTGCAGAAGAGACTCAAAAAATTCTCAAAGAACATGTTTTTACGGAAGATGATTTGGTGAAAGAAGGTTTTCCGAAAGATTATGATATGAGTAAGGTTGGCTGTGGAATTGTGTTTGGTGCCTACATTGAAGACCAGGAGAAGGTGAGTTCAACTTTTCTTGATTTTATAATATATACACTTAAAAAAGTTTAATAAGAAAATGATAACGGTTATATTTCATACTTATGTATAATCTTGTGTCTTTTAAATTAGGGGAGAGTCCCTAGTATGTATTATGCTGATAGACACAACTGTCTAGAAGTAATTGATGCCAATCGTTATAATGGAACGATAACGGAGATAAATGACGACGATACGATACGTGTTGGTTATATTTGTCGAGGATCTGGTGGTGTTAAAGCTGAATCAGAATTATTACTCTACTTTTCCTATCAACAAACCCCGGATGATAAGTTGGATAGGGAATGTCTTACCATTGAAAATGGTAATCTCTCAAAAGATGAGCACGCTTATGTCTTATTCAGAGCAATGCGGGGGGCTAAGGAGGATCCTCTAACAGGAGGTGAATTTATATCCAAGCATATCTCTCCTACTGGCATTACTGATCTACATCCCATGGTCAGTGAGGATGGTCTTGACATGGCTATTGGTAAATTGGAACTTAAAGTAGACCCAGAGTTAAAAAGGTAAGTTTGTTGTAACCGTTGAAGATAAAGAAAGTAGCTGGTTTAGTCTCATTATTAGTTTTTGTATGGATATTTTGTACTTTTATTATCTCTTTGTCCGTGATTAGAGAAAATTTTACCTTATTTTCTGTTGTGTGGATTAAGGTTTACCAATTCTATCTGTAGTTACTTCTATGTTATTAATGATTTTCTGAGCGGCTTCTATGCAACACACAGTGAATTCACTAGCCTCTCTACTTTCTGAGCGGCTCTACCATTAACAATTTCTCCATTTCGATCTTCATTCCTCCATTTTTATTCTTGAATTACTGTGAGAAATCTGGATCACTTCCCAACTTGACCTTTTACTTCAAGGACCCTATTAAATTTAGGCCCCATAGTAGCAACAAAGCGTGTTGTGAAATTTTATTTAGCATCTGCATCAGCAGTGATACATACTCGCTAATAGACAATATACAAAAAAGAATAAAAATAATAATATCGTCTTTCGACTTAGATATCAAAATTCCGTCGCTCGTGTGTCAATTCATTTTTGCAAAATATTTGCAGTCCTTGTCAGGCTAGCCAAGCCCAGCCAGGTCAGGCCCAATGAAAACCAGGCGAGGCTCAGGCCTAGGTTGGGCTGTCTGAGTTGCTTATCAGGTCAGGATGGCCTAGCCAGTTTACTGTGCGAGGCTTCTTCGAGCCAGGCAAGAGGCCAGGCTAGGGTGAGATAAAACTGGCCGGGCCTGGTTAGGCCTGCCTGTTTGACACCTTTAACCATTGTAAATAAAAAGCACCGACCTTGTTACCGGTAAGATGGGGAAAATGATAGTGTCAAGATCGTGCAACAAATAAGCTTCGTCCATCACTTCATTTCCAGAGTTATCAAACTTTTCTCAAACGATCCAAGTTAATCTTTCTTGGAGTAACAAATACTTTAAAAGGATCACCTGTTACTGTTTTATCTTTTTTTCTTTAGGTTTCACTTCTCCGCCAACCTCAAACTCTTCTTGGGTTTCAACTTTGTCCCATACAAGATAATCTCTTACCAAAGCATAAACATATTTAAATGGAATAGAGTTGTCGAAACCATCAAATACAACTTTTAGATCCAAGGCCAGACCGGTAATTTGGTGAGCATCATCCAGAGTAATACACATCTTGTCGAATGGGAGATGACAAATCATGGTTTTAGGCCATAATATTTCCTTAAATCTATAGAAAGTAACAACATCATACTGCTTATGTGAAGATTCAATTCCAGTAACCCCGAAGATTGTACCAAGGCTAATGTCGCTTCGTGCTCTCCCTCCAACGACATAAACTTCCCATGCTGGTGTTTCAATATGTAACCTCTTGCTCATCTACACAAATCATAAATTTTTTGTTGTTACAATAAAAATCCATAAATTTAAATAACATATACAATCTTAGAACTAAATTATTACCTTTGTGGCACAAATCCTTGCATCTCATAAATTTTTGTGACCGAACAAGATCTATCTCTTGGGTCACCCAAATTGAATTAACCCACAAGACGAACCGATGTAGAATGTAAGATAAACAAAGCAAATATAAAGGAAGTAATAAGTACAAGACATAAGATTTAACGTGGTTCTACAATATGCCCACCAAACAGCTACATCCTCCTCATTATTATGGAACCACTAAATGGAGAATTACACTCAACGATTAACAAATCAATCAACAACTATGATCCAGCATTGTGTTAATCATAAACCCTAAAGAAAATCTCATGACAAAACGCTCCAAAAATACTGGATAATGTCTAACCAAATAAGATAATACTTATCTCTCATAACGAGATGATCTTCTTCTAAACGATGTATCTTTCAACACCAATGATGTATGTTCCACCATCAACGAAAAAGATGATCTTCTCTCCACTAAACGATGTCTTCCACGTCTTCATAACGAATAATTACTCAATTTATTATTCTCTATTGAACCATAACGATGTAATCTCTGAACATCAACGGTACCGTATATCTCCCAACATTAGAGAATGGTCTCTCTCTTCTTCCTAAAACTCCACCCAAAGAGGTGGGATGGAATCCCTCGAAACCTTAGAGAACTACTTTGTATATTCTCTAACTCTCGAGAAAATCATCGAATTCCATGTCTAACAATCACCGTAAAAGACTCTTTATATATTAGTCATAGCTTGATTCCCAAGTATAAGTTTCCTTGGAAAAGGAAACCCTAAACAACTAGGAAACCTAATATTAATTTAAAAACCTATCTCAATATGGAAATCAACCTAAACTAGGAAACTTCCTTATACAAATTAAGGATTTCTAGTGTGTTCTTAACATTCTGAAACCTCCTAACACCAACTATCTTCACCTTGTCGATTTTTCAACAAATCTCCACACCTCGATAAAGATTCAACTAATCTGAGCCGATCTTCAAACCACGAAAATTGCCTTAACATCCAAAAGGATCTCATGACGAGCAAACTCGATTGAGCACTAACTTAACCCCCAAATGATCGAAGTCAACAAATCTCGTCCAAACTTCTTCCTTAGTGTCTTCTTAACAGAACAACATTCATTCGTCTTAAAACTTCAAACAATCAAACTAAACTTGATATTTGCCATGAGCATATTTCCAAAACGAGTAATGAGATAACAAGAAACCAAACATGTCAAGCTTCACAATCGCTAAGTTAGTGAAACAAGAAATCAGAGGCTCCAAAATCTGACATACCAAACTTTCAAAGAAACCATCAACCTCAAACCAAACGGGCTGTGACAAATTAATGTCCTCATCCAAATCTACAGGCAAGAATGCGACTTTGTCGACTAAGTCAATCCGTCACACCAAAACTAAAATGACTCATGTAGCAATGTGATTAACCACGGAGGAAAAACCACGGATACCAATGTGATTAATGTGCATATATTTTAGTCAACCTTACTCGAAAACGTGTATCAATAATGTTTCAAACGAGATGTAGCAAATTATCCTCCATAACATACGAAGATCCAAACACACCCAATCATCTTCTTAACCTTACGCAGCTTCGTTGACTCCTAAATAACTATCCAAGACGTTGTTGTGCTCACACATTGTTTTCTTACTCTTAAGCAAAGTACTTAATATCGTGTGTCGGTTTTCCATTGACGAGGTGCGATACACCTAGACAAATGATTATAACGGATTTTATCGGTACACAATTAAATTTGTAATTTTATAATTTATATGTAAATGTGCATTATGTTACTTAAAGATTTAATGAAGATATGTTTAAAATGTATATATAAAAATATCAATTAAATTAATTTCATTTGATATCCCAACATCCTGATACATAGAATTTGTATTAGAAGTAAACTGAAAACAAAAAGACAAAAAAAAAAAAAAAAAACATTGTTAATAAATATATTTGTATCCTTACCGATATTATTGGCCCATACTGTGACTGATATATCGGTGTGATACGACTAGTAAAACCGACATTATTAGAATACTCATGTATCACTAATATTTTGCGTATCGTATAGCTTGAATCCGATACGATAAATTCTGATATTATCGGCATGTACGACCATATTAACTACATTGCTCTTAAGCAACCGTAATAAGTTCTTCTATAATTCATGCTAAGATGAGAAGCAAAAGGATGATAAAACTAAATTGTTGTTGAATAGCTAGAATTCTCAAGAGAAATCTCTGATCTCATGTTTTACCGCCTCTGTTACTACTGAAACCGCTATCTCATTATTTGTAGTAGATGAGAGAAAGAGCACAATGCTCCACCCAAACCAAAAACCTCTCAAAACACCATCACTGTTATAAGATAACTTTCTATACCGAGAGTTCAAAACTGACTAAGAATCACAAATACAACTTGTGGAACTTTGAAAAAGAACACCTTCCTCAACAGTAACACCAAAACTATTTCCTTTTACAATAAAAACACTTGGAAACCAAAACTTGATCACTCCATAAGTACTTCACCTAATAACAGTTGATGATAAAAGTTTCACCAGATAACACACAGAAAATTCAGTCCCAAACTTTTCCAAGGAACTTGAAAAACATGCATTGTTCTTTCTCCAAGTAGTATGCGATAAAATCGCTTTCCACACCAAACAATAAAATTGTACCTTAACTTATAAAGTGTCCAAATGATACTTTTTTCCACACAAACGGGTCTTCACCCCGAAATTGTAACGTATCAACACTAAGACCAACATTTTTCTCAAAACGGTCTTGCACTTTAAACCACTTCGATGATTCCACAATGATACACTGCCAAAACCAGCCGTCGAAAAAACCAATGAAATAAAAGTCATAATCTATCCAGTATCTCTCTCAGAAACAGTAAGAAAGATGCTTGAAACATCCAAATAGACTAAACATATCATGTATACAGAGTATAACGACCCAAACTTGCAGCCACGTCACTCTCCAAGGGTACACGTCCTTCGAAGCTACAACGTTCACATCATTCCATACTTACAAGTTTTACCAAGTAAGGATCAAGACAACAAAATAACCCTTTCTCAATTATATGTCCAAAACGTATATGCTATAACTTGTATTGAAAAGATTGTTTCTTATTAAAAAGTAAAAAACCATAGCTCTAGCCCAACTGAAATCTACACATATGAAGTCCAAAAACATACCACATATCATCAAACAATCATCAAACTTCAATTTACTTGTAGCCATGCGCAAAAAGTACACTAAACAAATTCAAACTCTTCGAAACTGAAACGTACATGTTGATCCTTGATGACAGTCAACAATTCACAGAACCAAATCTTTGCAAAAAATCTCTCCAAATCTTCACTGCCTTATGCAATTAAAGCCATAACATCTTAGAGTCTAACTTCCTTTTAACATCCTTTGACTTTTTAGCTTAAACGACTAACAAAAACATGATCAAACTGATGAAAACCGATAACAAACTTGCACCCTTCGTACCAGAACAATGATAGAATTTGACACACTAAAAATTGCCTTATTTTTACTTCCACCAACATACAAACTGAAGCTTGTATCTTCAACATGACGCCTTTTTTTTCTTAAAAACATGACTTGCAAAGCAAAGACACCCAAATGAAAACAAACTTGGTCTTACAAAATAGTCCATAAGAGCCTCATACGAAACGAAGTAAAAACCATAATCAACTAGCCATGATATGGTTACACAAATACTTACTTGGATCTATATGAAAATACACAAAGTTATATGCTTCAAGAAGTATACCATCAAATCCTTCAAATGTGGAGCACCACTAAGAATGAATACGAACAATATCAAATAATCCCATTTTTTTCAAAAAAAAAAACTTCATCTTGCTTTATACCCGAAATTAATAACATCAATCCCTTCAAACCCGAATGCTTGATAACATTAACCTATGCATTTTCGAATGTTTAGTAACATCAAATTCTTCGAAACAAAAAATTTCCACTATCAGCAGAAAACCAAACATCCTCACTTCTAACTTCAATATTCTCCTCCTTCACAGCACCACTTGTTGTGGAAAATACCAACTAATTAACGCTGCACAACTTGCTGGGAAATCCAACTTGAATTAACACACGAGATACTAGATCTTCGGATCGGGGTAAAATGAAATATAAACAATGCAAACATAAATGAAGCAATAAGTACAACACAAAATATTTAACTTGGTTCGGAGATATGCCCACATCCACCAAACAGTTAAAACTTCTTCATTATTATGAAACCACTAAATAGAGAATTACACCCTATGATTGACGAATCAGTCAACAACTATGATCCAAAATTGTATTGGTCATAAACCCTAAAATAACTCTCATGAACAAAACGCTCCAAAATTACTGAATAATGTCTAACCAAAATAACCGAATACTTATCTCCCATAATGAAATGATCTTCTTCTAAAAGATGTCTCTTCCAACACCAACGATGCATGTGATGTGATCTCAATAATGTTGTAGTAAATAAGTTCGTTGAGACTTGTGAAAGCAAAATATTTTAGACTTATAAAACTTCAAAACAAACAAAACTTAATATAAAAAGTGATTTCAAGATTTAAGAATAGACCAAGGCTCCGGATTCCACTATTCCTCCTAATTGATTGGTTTATAATGATATTTCAAGAATTATTGTTAAGCTCTTTTTATCGTTAATTCACTATTAATCTATATGGTGTCCAAACATTAAATTGTAATCCCTAAGCATGAATTATCAAAGAATTGATTCTAAGCATAACACATCAAATTGATTCACAACTAATTAAGAAAACCAATTTTATCTTTATGTTGATCCTAGTGAATTAAATGAAATAAATAATTAAGAAATTTAAAAGAAATTACCAATCAAGCATGAGTGAACAGTTTCCTCCGTGCCTCAGTCACTGGGTATTTTAGCCGCTCATCATGTTGAAAACCCTCTCAAAGAATTTATTTATGCTCAAAAATGGTTTACAAATGATGAATAAGGGAGAAATAATGAAAATCGGGTTTGTAACAATTATTTTTGTTACAAATCGAAATTACATAGAACGATAAATAGTAATCGTCGTTGTCACCGTAGCGAATACGACGGCTCGGTGTGTGTCTTATGTTCTTGAAGAATAAACGATCGCCTCTCTGGTAGTCTTTTGTTCTTCGTGTTCTTCACAGCAGCAGAATAGGTGGTTTCCTGCCACTTGATTTTCTCGACTTTATTATGCTCTGCAACTCTCCCAATCTCTCTGTCCCTTTTGTACGCATCCCCTACTCTTCTTTTATACCCAACAACACAAAGAAATCACGCGTAATA
This sequence comes from Papaver armeniacum, assembly GCA_023531295.1. Taxonomy (NCBI): domain Eukaryota; kingdom Viridiplantae; phylum Streptophyta; class Magnoliopsida; order Ranunculales; family Papaveraceae; genus Papaver; species Papaver armeniacum. The sequence goes on from JAJJWW010019121.1 coordinate 190,997, forward strand.
ACTCAGAATAACCTGTCATCACTCGGCAGTAAAGAGAATATATTTTCTTTCCTTTTTGTTTCCTGTACATATCCGCAGCAGTCAATTACGTGCATACTATCGAAGTTTAAATCCTCCACGCTGCTCCAGCGACTAGAATACACCCAAACACGAGCAGCAAACGTGTAATCCCGTGAATATCTCTTCCGGCGTATGTGTGCCCTGATTTCTTCTCTAGGATTATCCAGCCAAAACTAGTCGAACAAAAGGTTTATACCATCCCTGTTAGGCTCTAACAAGTCATCCCAATGAATATCAGCCATTGAGTCTCCTTCTAACACGCTTAAATTCTCAACCTTAAATCTGCCAGGCGAGAACTTGTTTTTCCTGCCACTTCTCAAAATTTGAAATGAGGAAGAAGGTCATCCCTTATCCAACAGCTGGGGTGCGAATATCGGTTGGGTGCCCCTTAGTAATTGGGTTATCCCTTATCCAAAGTGGGAGTCCGAATAGCAAATGTCCTCCGGGGGTGTTCCGAGCAACTTTTCGAGCCGAATTTTCCAACAATCTTTATTTCCAAAAAATACCTACAAACACACAAAACACCATAATAAGGACAAAACCGAGTGCTAACAATACGAAACATTGAGGACAAACTAAACACATAAATGCGTCTATCAAATACCCCCAAACTTATTATTTGCTAGTCCTCGAGCAAAAATATAAAATAAAAAATTCTAACTCACTAGGTGGCCCCAGTGACCGAGTTAATCTCGGGAGGGTTTACCAGAGGTGTACCCACAAAACCATTACTCCAGACCCTAGCTATCTACACAGAACCTTGGAAGGCACTAAAGAATCTCCTTGGTTGGCATACTCATTGACTACAGGAGGAAGTACCCTGATGCGAAATTCCAATTGATGTACACGAGTTTGCACTCAAGCATACTAAAATTCATATAAAGTGAAAGACCTCTACTCAGATAGTTTCTGGACATCATAAACCGGAGTCAACCAATCACATGGATTGATTAAGAAGATGGATGTAGAGAAAAACGTGGATGATGTTGACTAAGGTGAACCTATCCTAATGGATCGAGATCTTGTCCGGACTAATATCAACACCTTTGGCATATACAAGGGGACCAGTGGTCTATAATCCTAACTCTAGGTCAACTCAGCTGGCATATACAAGGGTACCAGTGATCGAATTTATTGTATTTATTCCGGTTGGTCTAGTGGTCTGGTCTTTTTTTTTTTTTTTTTGATATCTCAGTCACTCTATTTCACCCCAGCAATGGTAAAGAGAAAAATAAAAGAAGTGATCGGGATTCTTTCGATGTTTCATCACGAGGATATGGCGAAACTACCATGTTTTCTTTTTCTAACACCCGAGCTCTGTGCTTTTATGAATAGACTCTTTAGATGTTTCTATCTAATCAGATTGGTTCCTCAACTCCTACAACCAAAATGCTTCCATCCACTTAGATTGGTTAGTGCCATTCTTAATAAACATAAATTTCTAGGCTCTGGAGTTTATTTATTGCAACTAAAAACTAACAAGAAGTTTCTTCCCCACCCCCAAACTTAAATCTAACATTGTCCTCAATGTTTCTAATGAAAGAGTAATACCAAAAAGTAAAGTAACATGAGGAATCAGTAAAAAGAGAGAAGTCGGAAAGATAGTACCTGGGTGAAGAGAGAAATCAAAAACTAATATACAACATACAATCGCCTCGATGGTCAATCAAGGGTAAACAGGGTCCTCCAGAGGGACCTCCTCAACATCACCTGTAGGAAAGGGCTCTAAAAAGGGTTTCAATCTCTGACCATTAACCTTCGAAGAACTACTACCATCCGGTGTCTCGATCTCAACAGCTCCATGAGGAAAGACAGTGCGAACAATAAAAGGGCCCGTCCATCGAGAACGTAACTTCCCAGGGAAAAGATGCAAGCGGATATCATACAGAAGAACTTTTTGACCTGGAGAAAATGACTTCCTTAAAATATTTCTATTATGCACAAGTTACATTTTGTTCTTATACTCCTTAGCACTATCGTAAGCATCTATACGAATCTCTTCCAACTCATTGAGCTGGAGTTTCCTCTGGGATCCTCCTTTGTTAAGTGAAAAATTTAGCTGCTTAATAGCCCAATAAGCTCTATATTCTAACTCAACAGGTAAATGACATGCCTTGCCATACACAAGCCGATAAGGCGACATTCCAATAGGGGTCTTAAACGCAGTACGGTAAGCCCATAAGGCATCAATAAGCCTAGACGACCAATCTTTCCGATTAGGATTAACTGTTTTCTCTAATATGCGTTTTATCTCCCTATTATAAACCTCTACCTGACCACTAGTCTGCGGATGATACGGGGTAGCTACCTTATGTGTAATACCATATTTGTTCATCAGAAGCCTAAAAGGTCCAATACAAAAGTGCGACCCTCCATCACTAATTATAGCTCGCGGTGTACCAAAACGTATAAGTATATTATTTTCCAAGAACTCAATCACATCCCTATGGTCATTGGTTTTACACGCAACCGCCTCAATCCACTTAGAGACATAGTCTACAACGACAAGGATGTATAAGTTACCAAAAGAATTAGGAAACGGACCCATAAAGTCAATACCCCACACATCAAAGACCTCAACAATTAAAATAGGGTTCAAGGGCATCATGTTCCTACGGGAAATGGTTCCTAATTTCTTGCAATGTTCACAAGTAGCACAGTAACTGTGGGAGTCTTTAAACAACGAAGACCAATAGAATCCACACTGCAATATCTTAGCACCAGTCTTCTTAGCACAAAAGTGACCCCCACAAGCATGATCATGACAAAAGGAGATAATACTGGACTGGTCACTCTCAGGTATACATCTCCTAATAATCTGTCTGGACAATACTTAAACAAATAAGGATCATCCCAAAAGAAGTGCTTAACCTCGGCTAAAAACCTAGAACGATCTTGTTTACCCCAATGTTGGGGCATTCGACCAGTAACAAGATAAGTCACTATATTCGCATACCAAGGCAATTGGGTAACAAAGAACAGTTGTTCATCAGGAAAACTATCCCTAATAGGAGGAGAATCATCAGGGGTATCCACAACAAGCCTAGACAAGTGGTCTGCTACCATATTTTCTGCACCTTTTTTGTCTCTAATGTCTAAGGAAAATTCCTATAAAAAGAGGATCCATCTAATCAATCTAGGTTTAGTATCCTTCTTGGAAAGAAGATACTTCAAAGCAGCATGATCGGTGAAGATTATGACCTTAGAACCTAAGAGATAGGGTCTAAACTTGTCTAAGGCTAACACAATGGCTAACAGTTCCTTCTCTGTAGTGGTATAGTTCAACTAGGCATCATTCAAAGTTTTGCTAGCATAGTAAATCACATGAAGTAATTTATTTTCTCGCTGACCTAGCACAACACCAATAGCATAATCTGAAGCATCGCACATGATCTCAAAGGGTAGGTTCCAGTTTGGTGCCTGGACTATGGGGGCGGTAGTAAGTAAAGTCTTAAGCTTCTCAAAAGCCTCTAAACAAGCATCATCAAAGACAAACTTAACATCTTTTGCAAGCAAATTGCAAAGAGGTCTAGAAATCAAGCTAAAATCCTTAATGAATCGACGATAAAAACCTGCATGCCCTAAGAATGACCTAATATCTCTTACGGTTTTGGGACTGTAAAGTCTTGATTAGGTCAACTTTGGATTTATCTACCTCTATACCCTTAGAAGATACGATATGCCCTAAAACAATTCCTGATCGAACCATGAAATGACATTTTTCCCAATTAAGCACTAGATTCTTTTCCTTACACCTAGTCAACACTAATGACAAATGATGCAAGCACTCATCGAAAGACGAACCAAACACTGAAAAATCATCCATAAAGATCTCTAAGAACCGTTCTACCATATCTCGAAATTATGCTCATCATGCAACATTGAAAAGTCGCAGGGCGTTACATAGCCCGAAAGGCATGCGTTTATACGCAAAGGTACCAAAGGGACAGGTAAAAGTGGTTTTCTCCTGGTCTTACGGGGCAATAACGATCCGATTATAGCCGAGTAGCCATCTAAAAGCGTAATGACTATGTCCAGCTAATCTCTAGCATCTCGGTCGATAAAGGGAAGGGGAAAGTGGTCCTTCCTAGTGACCTTGTTCAATTTCCTATAGTCAATACAAACACGCCAACCCGTGGTCACTCGGGTTGGGATTAACTCATTATTATCATTACGGATTGCAATAATACCGGATTTCTTGGGAACAACCTGAACGGGCCGACCCACTTGTCATCATACGAAATAGGGTAGATAATGCCTGCATCTAACAACTTAAGGATCTCGGTTCGAACTACTTCTTTCATATTGAGGTTTAGTCGATGTTGCATCTCCCTAGAAGGTTTGGTATCTTCCTCTAAGTAAATCTGATGCATACAAACAGGAGGACTTATACCCTTAATGTCTGCTATGGTCCACCCTAAAGCTTCCTTGTTGTTCGAAGGACGAGTTACTAGCCTACTTTCCCCGATCACTATCCAAGTCGGAAGCAACAATCACAAGTAAAGTCTCGAAAGGCCTAAAAACACATACTTCGGGGTATCCGGCAATGGTTTTAGGTCCAACTTAGGAGGCTCTTCTAACGAAGGAACTAGGGTAGACTTAGAAATTGGTAGTGGCTCGAACTTAGGTTTCCATCCATTACTAGTGTCTAACAAAGGGGTTGAATCTAACAAAGTATTCACCTCGTTAATCACATTATCATCATCGAAATCAATCCCAAAGTGAGCTAGGCATTTCTCTAATGGATCTTCTAACAAAGTGTTTGGTAATGACTCCTCGACTAATGTACCTATCATGTTCACCTCTTCTATGTTCGATTCATCTAGTTCAGAGGGTAGCTTACTAACATTAAAAATGTTCAGCTCAATAGTCATATTACCAAAAGACAAGTTCATAATACCATTTTGACAGTTAATGATCGCATTGGATGTAGCTAAAAACGGGCGACCCAAAATTACCGGTATTTGGTTCTCTGGGTCAGGGATAGGTTGGGTATCTAGGATAACAAAATCCACCGGATAAATGAACTTGTCGACCCCTATGAGAACATCCTCGATCACACCTCGAGGAATTTTAACGGACCTATCAGCTAACTGGAGTGTCATCTGGGTAGGTTTTATCTCACCAAGTCCTAGCTTAAGGTACACATGGTATGGGAGTAAGTTCACACTGGCTCCTAAGTCAAGTAAAGCTTTCTCAACACGGTATTTACCTATTGTGAAAGAAATAGTAGGGGACCCTGGGTCTTTATACTTAGGAGTAGTGGTATTACGAATAATAGAACTCACGTGACTAGCTAGAAAGGCTTTTTTCGGACACTAAGCTTCGCTTTCGCATACACATATCCTTAAGAAACTTGGCATAAGCGCGAATCCGCTTAATTGCATCTAATAATGGAAGGTTGATAGTTACCTTCTTAAAAACCTCCAATATATCATTAAAGTTGGACTCCCTCTTAGTTGGAACTAGCAGCTGGGGGAACGGGGCTCTGGGAACAAAGCCTGGTTCAATATGACCCTCATTGGTCTCATTAGAGACTCTATCGTCTCCTCATTTTCGGCTCGAGAAGGGTGAACTACAACATGTTCACTTTCGGACATGGCGACCTTATTGTCAACTTTCTTTCCACTCCTAAGGGTTGTAATAGAATTCACATGATTGTACGATTTCTCTCCTTTAAGGTTAGGATCAGTATGACTAAGGAACCTTCCATCTTCTCTCTCACTAAGGAACTTAGCTATTTGGCCGACTTGAAGTTCTAATTTAGCAAGAGACTGGGAATTATTCTTAAAATTCTGCTTGGTTTCCTCTTGAAAATTACCCTGGCTCTTTACTAACATTTCCTGGCTCTGTGTTAACATATCCTGGCTCTTTTTTAGTATACTAAGAGATTCCTCTAAGCTAGTCATTCTATTCTCAGAAGGGTTCTGGAATTGGGTTTGACCTAAAGAATTCTTATTATAACCAAAACCTGGGGGAGGATGAGAATTACTAGACTGACCTTGATTCTGGCCCTTAGACCAAGAGAAATTAGAATGGTTTCTCCAACCAGGGTTGTAGGTCTCTCGAGTATGGGTCCAACTTCTGACGGTTCTCAAACCTAGCATTATTATAGACAACATGAGCTTGCTCTTCACTAACCTGACCTTCCCAAAATGAGTTATCGGGCTCTATTCCACAACTAGAAACTTGAGAGGTTCTATTAGGTTCAACAAGAGGCCTATTTTTAGGCTGATTCAATTCCAAAGCTTCTAACCTTCTAGATAAAGCAGCAAACTTAACATCTGTCCCGAAGCTTGTATCTACTACATTGGTGCTACTTCTATTGACCAAGAGTCTTTTAGGGGGTTCAACATAAGACTCCCACTGTTGGGATTTCTCAGCAACAACTCCTAAGAAGGTAAATGCATCCTCAGCATTTTTATTAGTAAACTCACTAGCACACATAGACTCGACCATGGCTTTGGTCGAATATTCTAAGCCATCATAAATAATCCCTACAAGTTTCATCTTATCAAATCCATGGTGAGGACACTGAGATAGGAGATCATTGAATCTCTCTAAAAACTTATAAAGAGACTCTTCCTCTTGTTGCACACTAGCACTAATTTTACGCCTAACAATTTGCAGTTTTATGCTTAGGGTAGAATTTCATATAGAAAGCAGCAATAAGTTCTGCCATGTTTCAATGGATTAAGATGGTAGGTTGTTTAGCCAGGTCTTGGCTTTATCTTTTAAGGAAAATGAGAACATCTTAAGTTTCAAAACTTCATCAGTAAGGTCTTTGATTCTAACTGTCCCACAAATTTCCTCAAAGTCCCTAATATTAAAATAAGGGTTCTCATCATCTTTTCCTAAGAATATAGGGATCATCTGAAGAATACTAGCTTTTATCTCGAAGTTAGCCGTATTGGCTGGCAATTTAATTAATGCACGAAGCTCGGTTGGTCCCGGTTGGGAACATGTAATCTTTCAAAGTTGCCATCTTTGGCACAATGAAGTACTAGGGTACTTTCCTCACGAAGAGACAGATTCTCAAAAGCTGAAGTTTCAAAAACGGGGCTCTCAAAAGAAGAGTCTTCGAGTTCCCCGACTTCACAAGAAGAACTACTAGGTTTGTCACTAATCAAACGACCTAGAGTGTTTATTTTCGAAGCCCGTTCTCTAATGACCTCGGGAATACACTAGAATAAACAAAAAAAAAACAAAAATCATAAAAGGAAGGTAAGTTCTATGCAAACACAAGCAAGGCTGACTCCACCACAACAAACCTAATGATATCAAGCAAACAAAAAGCATGATGGCTCCACTTAGATTGTTTCTAGACCAGCTTCTAATCGTTTGAAAGGGAATTCGTTACAATTTAAGCAAACCCCTCTAGATCAATCAGAGTCAAAGTAAGTTGAATCAAGGCGAGAGAAGCTCCGTGGAGCTTTGATACCCAAGGCCTCACCGCTATTACAAGGCGGCGCAGTCACGCATTCAACTTCACAGAAATCATCATGAACTTCGAAGTATGCTAAAAGAGTAACCAATATTTTTCGAATGACTTTCCTATTAAGCTCGTTACCCTATCAGTCTCGTTCTATTCCAAATTTTAAAGCTTAGGTTCGCGTTAAGTATCGTTTTCCTAAGGCGGGCAAGAAGAGAACGGTGATGAAATCCGAACTTTTATCTTGTATGGCCAGTCCTTGCCCTTTACTAGGAAATTAAAACAGCCGTTTTCAAGTCCTCAACATATATGCAAACAAAGGAATACAGTAACTCGCTGACAGGGGATTCGCGAGTGTTTCGACAAACTTACCTCCCGTACCAGATGGGGGATGAATTGTTGTAGTCGACTCGGGCCACGACTCCTATGTCATGTACGAACCCGAGGGGCCGAGGTGATATCGTAATCACCGTCCTTCTCTGCAAACAGTTTAATATTTAATACTACCTTTCCGTAGGGTTTAAAAATAAAAGAATGTCCAAATCCAAAAAGTAAAAGTGCAAAAGAAAAGGAAAGTCTAAAAAAAATTAAAAATATCCAAAAATAAAAATGCCTCTCTTTTGATGTGATCTCAATAATGTTGTAGTAAATAAGTTCGTTGAGACTTGTGAAAGCAAAAGATTTTAGACTTATAAAACTTAAAAACAAACAAAACTTAAAATAAAAAGTGATTTCAAGATTTAAGAATAGACCAAGGCTCCGGATTCCACTATTCCTCCTAATTGATTGGTTTATAATTATATTTCAAGAATTATTGTTAAGCTCTTTTCTCGTTAATTCACTATTAATCTATATGGTGTCCAAACATTAAATTGTAATCCCTAAGCATGAATTATCAAAGAATTAATTCTAAGCATAACACATCGAATTGATTCACAACTAATTAAGAAAACCAATTTTATCTTTATGTTGATCTTAGTGAATTAAATAAAATAAATAACAAAAGAAATTTAAAAGAAATTACCAATCAAGCATGAGTGAATAGTTTCCTCCGTGCCTCAGTCACTGGGTATTTTAGCCGCTCATCATGTTGAAAACCCTCTCAAAGAATTTATTTATGCTCAAAAAAGGTTTACAAATGATGAATAAGGGAGAAATAATGAAAAATCGGGTTTGTAACAATTATTTTTGTTACAAACCGAACTATTACAAAGAACGATAAATAGTAACTGTCGTTGTCACTACTAGTAGCGAATACGGCGGCTCAGTGTGCGTCTTATGTTCTTCAGCAATAAACGAATGCCTCTACTAGTCTTTTGTTCTTCATGTTCTTCACAGCAGCAGAAATGGTGGTTTCCTGCCACTTGATTTTCTTGACTTTCTGATGCTCTGCAACTCTCCCAATCTCTCTGTCCCTTTTGTACGCATCCCCTACTCTTCTTTTATACCCAACAACACAAAGAAATCACGCGTAATAACTCAGAATAACCTGTCATCACTCGGAAGTAAAGAGAATATATTTTCTTTCCTGTACGTATCTACAGCAGTCAATTACGTGCAACTATCCAAGTTTAACTCCTTCACGCTGCTCCAGCGACTAGAATCCACCCAAACACGAGCAGCAAACGTGTAATCCCGTGAATATCTCTTCCGGCGTATGTGTGCACTGACTTCTTCTCTAGGATTATCCAGCCAAAACTAGTCGAACAAAAGGCCTTTACCAGCCCTGTTAGGCTCTAACAAGTCATCCCAACGAATATCAGCCATTGAGTCTCCTTCTAACACGTTTAAATTCTCAACCCTTAAATCTGTCAGGCGAGAACTTGTTTTTCCCGCCACTTTTAAAAATTTGAAATGAAGAAGAAGGTCATCCCTTATCCAACAGCTGGGGGTGCGAATATCAGTTGGGTACCCCTTAGTAATTGGGTTACCCCTTATCCAAAGTGGGAGTCCGAATAGCAAATGTCCTCGGGGTGTTAGAGCAACTTTTCGAGCCGAATTTTCCAACAATCTTTATTTCCAAAAAATACCTACAAACACACAAAACACCATAATAAGGACAAAACCGAGTGCTAACAATACGAAACATTGAGGAAAAACTAGACACATAAATGCGTCTATCAGCATGTCCCACCATCGACGAACAAAATGATCTTCTCTTCACTAAATGAATTCTTCCACATCCTCATAACGAATAATTACTTAATGAATTATTCTCCGTTGAACCATAATGATGTAATCTCTCAACATCAACGGTGTATCTCTCAACACTAGAGGATGTCCTCTCTCTTCTCCCTAAAACTCTACCCAAAGAGGTGGGATGGAATCCCTCGAAAATTTAGAGAGCCACATTGTGTATTTTCTAATTCTTGAGAATATCAACAAATTTCGTGTTTAACAATCACTGTAAAAGTATCATTTTATTGTAATCATAAATTGATTCCTAAGTATTAGTTTCCTTGGAAAAGGAAACCGTAAACAACTAGGAAACCTTATATTAGTTCGGAAACCTATCTCAATGTCGAAATCAACCTACTCTAGGAAACTTCCGTATACAAAGGATTTCTAGTGTGTTCCAGAATATTTCGGAACCTCCCAAAACACCGGAATTACCAACAATCTCCACCTTATCGATGTTTCAACAAATATGAGACGATCTCCAATCCACGACAATCTCCTCAACATCCAAAAGGATCTCAACGATTAGCAAACTCGATTAAGAACCAACTTAACCCCCAAATGACCGAAGTCAACAAATCTCGTCGACCAAACTTCTTCCTAAGTGTTTTTTTAACAGAATAATACTCCCTCATCTCAAAAATCCAAATTCAATTGTTTTGACAAGGGTCGGAGTCAAGTCATCATTTCTTAGTGTTACTTATTGCGTTTATTTTCCTTCTTTTCCTCTCCTTTTTAAATTTTTTAAAACTATGTTCAATAGATGTATGCATAACAAAGTTTGATACATATTATATAACATTGTTAAATATTACCAAAGAGTAAATTTTGTATTTTTCTTTTTTAATTATTCGTAGTTGGGACATCCATTCCTGAGCAAATTTATGGTTGAGAATTTTGAACTTCGTAACCATAAATATCAAACTACGGTAGGATATACGCATCATAAATGGGAGTTTCTACTATTATGGTATAGGAATATGTAAACTTATAAACTTTTTTGGTTATCAAAATTACTTACGGCTAGAGAAATTCTAACATTTATGGTAGGGAGTTCATAGTTTCACAACCGTAATACTCTTTTACGGTTGGAATTGTCTACCAGCCGTACTTGCTAATTTACGGTTGGTAAAACCCTAACTTGGAATAGGGCTTTCTCTTGGCACGCAACTCTTTTAAGGGCCAGGGTGCATCACGAAGGGCCCATTAGGAAAGAGTAAAAGCCTCCTAACCCCTCAAAGTCGAACAAAAAAAAAAAAGAAGAAAGAAATCCCTAATTACTGTGAGAGAGGAGAGAAGGAAGCTGCTTCAAATTAATTTTCAATTCATTCATATTCTTCGATCTGACGATTAAATTGTATCATCAAGGTGATTCCTCGTACAATTATTTGTTGTGATTCATATTTTTTCCCTAACTTGAATAGAAATAATCAGAACTTCTTGTGTTTTTTAGGGTTCCAATGGAGGAGACCGGCTATAAGAGAAGGAAGCTAGTAGAGGATGACCAAAACCACAGCAAAATCCTTAACGTACATCTCTCACTGTCTTCGATCTATTCTACAGATTCTTTTTTTTTTTTTGAATTACTGATGATGTTGTTGTTGTTGCAGGAGTCTGCTGATAAGAAAGATCCAAGTGCGGTTGATGAAGCTCCATATGTAATTGTAGTACATGGACCTCCCAAGGTACTAGTTATTACTAATTTATATCATCACAATTAGGCTTATTTTCTAACCCAATTGTTACTGCAAGGATAACTATTTTTGTATCAAGTATTTATTGGTAATTGAGACTTTAAAGGCGATTTTGGTTTGTTTTTGTGTTCTAGGTTGGGAAATCTTTGTTGATTAAATCTCTAATAAAGCATTATAGAGAGCTATATCCTGACCAAATACGAGGCCCCATTACGATACCAACAGGTATATATTGCCTTGACTTGTCTAATTCACTACATACTAGACCAGTGCTAGACATCTATCTCATTCTGCTTTTGGTTTAATTTATTTTGCCAGGTGACCAAAGACGGATACAGTTTGTGGAGTGTCCTAATAATATGAATGGCATGATTGATGCTGCAAAATATGCAGACGCTGTGATATTGCTCATTGATGCAAATTATGGGTTTGAAATGGTAAGTCACAGTAAAATGTTTAGAATGTTCTTTTGTGATTCAATAATCACTGTGTTTTCTTTGTATTAAAGTCTACTGTTCATCCCCATTAACTTTCTTTTAAGAATTTTGCATTCCACCAAAATGGTAGCTCCTTGTTATTTGCTTCAGCCCCTAGGAAGATTGTTATCAATTTTTAGCCCTTAAATTGCAATGGCTTCTTAAAACCAGACCATACTTATAAGTGGATCCCTACCTTCCCATGCCTTAACAATCTAGTTTTCCTTGTGAAGCCACATGCTTACCTTAAGGCTTCTTTCCCTTCTCGACAAGGGCTAATTAAGTCCTATAATGCAGCTTTTTATACTTTTCTTATTCATTGTGATGACGGTTTATAAGGTTATTTAGTTTTTTCAATTTCTCCATGCATACTCCTTAGGCCTTTTTTATACTCCCTCTGTTTTAGGAAAAGAGATACTTTCACTTTTTTATTTTAGCTTAAAAATAGGCCAAATTGAAAAAGTGAAATTATCTCTTTTCCTAAAACGGAGGGAGTATTGAATAAGATGGTCTTGGTAAACCTAAATTCCTTCCCTTATCTCCTAGTTAGTTTGTTACACTTGATTTTCTGTATTCAAGTAAAGGACTTCCAGAAACTTCAAACGATACTTACAATTGCCAGTGCAACATAATTTTGTGTTGTTAAGTATGTTCAACTTCAATGCAAGCTAATCAACATGATTTTCTCACTGCAAAATGCTTTTGTTGATTTTAGGAAACATTCGAGTTCCTTAACCTCTTACAAGTTCATGGCATGCCAAAGGTTGTGGGGGTGCTTACATATCTTGATGAGTTAGAAGATGCAGAAACGCGTAAAATAATCAAAGAGCGAGTCATGAACAAATTCAGGACTAATATACATGAAAGAGCAATAATATTCTGCTTGTCTGGCGTCCATCACGGGATGTGAGTACATACTGTTCTTGCAGCTATCATATGAAATCATCTTGTTATAATGTTCATGTATTTGTAAATCCATGGACACAGAGCAAGGGTACAACAAAATGAAAGTAAATTAAGGAGTCCCCGTCATGATTTCTTATCCAGGTATCATAAGAATGAAATTGACGAATTGGCAAACTTCCTATCTGAATTTCATACTTTGCCACGGCGTGCTGCACATCCTTATTTGCTGGTAGATCATTTTGAGGATGTCACTTCTCCAGCACTCGTGCATATGGATGGAAAATGCAAGAGAGACATAATTTTGTATGGTTATCTTCGAGGTTGTGATATCAAGAAAGGAACTAAGGTACTTTTTTTTTCAGCTACCTTAACTGATGACGAACTTACTTTCTGACACTAGTTCGGTTTGATGCGTTGTTGTTTGAGTCCTTCAATTTTTGGTCATCTTTCCAGTTCATGCATTAGATTTTTCCATGTTTTGCTCATTTTTCCACTTACGCACTTATGCATCTTTTGTTCCATCAAATGCTTGATGGGCTTACTAAGTTGGTATTGTTCCAGGTGCATATTGCTGGTGTTGGTGATTACCCTGTAGCTGATGTTACAATTTCAGCCGACCCTTGCCCTTTACCACCTGTTAACGGCTATGATAAGAAGGTACTCACTGAAAATATTTTAGTTTCACATTTTGTTTGAAATTGATAACTATTCATATCTATCTCTAGACTTTGAAAATGCCATAATTGATTTTTATACTTTTTTGTTGGAATAAATACTTCGACCAGATGCAGATTAATATAGTGCACAATGATCTTGATGAGGAATCCCGCTTTGAGATTGACAGTTTCAGATTAGGGACTTACCTAAGGTTTAGGGTTCTTGGCGTTCCTTTTGAGATGGTTGCAAATCACGATCCCTGTCAGCCTATTCTCGTTGGAGGTATCAGTCGTGCAGAAGATAATGTTGGACATATGCAGGTTAAATTCCTATTCCAAGTTTTACTTTACTCCGAAGTATGTTATTGAACTGTTCATTACACATCTGCAATTTAACTGGAGTTGACTGTTGTACATAATAATAGTGCAAATAGGTTATTTGGGTTCTTTTTTTGTCAAAAGCCCTTCTAAAAAACCCAATGGAATTTCCTTACCCCGCCTGTTTCTTCATATATTCTTTGTTGCTCTTCCAGGTGAGACTTACGCGACACAGTTGGCATACGAATAGGCTGAAGACAAAAGATCCTATCATTGTTTCCGTTGGTTGGAGAAGGTACCAAACGACACCCATCTATTACCAAGACTCCAATGGACGGCACGAGATGCTTGAATATACTCCTGAGGACCAACCCTGTCTTGCAACATTTTGGGGCCCTCTCGCACCTTCTGGTGCTGGAGTTGTTGCTGTACGGAGCTTGGCTGAGAACAAGGTCGGATGTGTTCTTTATAAGTTAAAAACTTCAAAATCATTTATCTAACATTAGTAAAGTACATGTTGCTTATGCTTGTTACCATGTGGCCATCTGATCAAATATCGGGAAAACGTGATTTTGTACATATTAGCATTACTGTTACAAAGAAATGAAATTAAAGACCAGCAACATTCATGTATCAAATGTTACTTGCTTCTATTATAGATTTTATTTATTTTGCTGAGTAGCTTGGATTTGAATCTTCAGGCACCATTTCGGATTTTAGCAACAGCCGAGTTACTCGATTTAAATCATACTGTGAAAATAGTGGAGAAAATCAAGCGGATTGGAACTCCTTGCTTGATTTTGAACGAGACTGCTCTTATCAAGGACATGTTTAGATCAGATGATGAAGTCGATCAGTTTAGAGATGTCAAAGTTCAAACTGCATGTGGAATTCAGGGGAGATCAATGAGGTTAGTGTACATAGAAACATGTTCTATCTCTTATTAGTTTGCAACATGTATTTATAGTGAAATAGTTATTCACTCATTTGTCTTTTTGCCGTGATAACATTTTTAAATGAGCGCCAACGTTTATATGGTCCTTTCTATTGGTTGTCAGTTGTGTTAAAGAGTTTCGAGGCCATCACATTGATGTGCTACAGAGTTGGCAGGAACCTTATGTCTCTTAAGTGAATGTCCAAATTGTATACAAACTTGTATCAATCTGTTTTGTTGTATCAGGAGCTCCAGCAGTCCTGTCTGTGTTCCTAACCGTATTGCTATTGTGCAGGCTGCCAAACCATATCTCCTTAATTTTGTGCAGTGGAATGATGGTCAACCTAGAGAAGGGATTGCTAAGTGCACATTCGATCGCATAATTCATATGAGTGATACCATCCTCATGTTTGAGTGGACCCAAGTTGAGGTTCCTTGCATCTTCAAGACGACCCCGGAACTCAGCAATCGTGTTTGGCAATGCATGGACGAAACTGAGGAAAGTAAAGCACATGCGTTGGTGATAGTAGGGAAAAATGTAGCACCAGAGGACCGGAGAAAATTGTTGACAGATGTCTTCGGTAAGAAGCCCAATAGGCGGCAGACGCTCGAACAACGGCGTGCAGTGATCATTGAGAGACCGAGGTCGTTTGATTTGCAGTCGCGCAAGGAGTGGGTGGTAAGAACTTTGGGGTTGTCTATTATTTTGTTCTTGGCGGTTGTATGCATTTTTTGCTGGCATGTCTAGTATTTAGATGTTTCTAGAAAGGGCAGATTCTTGAATAAGTTTCATGCACTTGTTTTATCGTCCCTTCCGATTTGTAGACAACTTTTGTGTAGCTCTCGTCAGAATCAAGTTACACTTTTGTACAGTTTAGTGCGTCTTTTACATAGCTTTCAGGATGGTGAAATGTGAAACCCACGTCTGATTTGTTTTCTATTATGTTTTATCTACAGAGACAGATGATGGAGCGCCGTAGTCAAAAGTTGGGTCCTGGGATGATTACTACTGGGTGTATGTATGCCAGGTTTGAGACTTGAGGTTGATGTCTAAACAGGAACAGCTGGAGGATGAAGAAGGGAGGAATAGAGAGCTACTATTCCTTGGTGGTGTTGTTCAGGTTTCCCTTGAAGACTAATTCCTAGAGCTACTGTGCATGTTGCCTATGCTTGATTCTTTGTGGGCATCTGGTCAAATATCAGGAAAGCGTAAATTTTGTACCTCCATTGCCTCTCATTTTCAGCGAAGTGGAAGTTAGGACCTTTTATTTTTGGTACTTAATAGCATTACTGTGATAAATGTATGAAATTAAAATCAAGCGGATTGGAAGTTGGGGGAATGATAAGATGGAAGTTTTCTTGGTTTCCTAAAGGATCTTCGTTGGAACTCCATGCACTGAGTGCTGTTTTATCACTCCCAAATTTACCATTTGCATTTTCATGATCCTCGTGCTGTTTTATCTATTAAATATTAAACTGTCAGTCAGTAATCGAGACGTCTGAATCTATTATTGTTGCTCTTTGGTATTTCCCATTCAGTGAGAAATGTTAGTCAAAAGGTGTTGGTCGTGATCCTAAAATTTCTTTTTTCTAACAAAACTAGTCATAAAAACCCAAGGTGACCAAACTTGTGGTACAAAAACCCCACTCAAATGTTGGGATCCATTAAAACTCCATCTTAAACAAAATTGATACAAAAACTCCAAATTTTTAAAAATTGATACAAAAATCCCAAATTTCAAAATTGGTTTCATCAAATTTTACGATGAAACCCAAATTTGGTTTCATCAAATTCTTTGGGGTTTCATCAAATTTTATGATGAAACCAAATTTTGGTTTCATCAACCGCGAGATACTTTTGTTTTTTTTGGAGTTTTTGTGTAACTTTTGTTTTGATGGGTTTTTTGTGGATGGATAGTGACACCTTTGCGGTTATAACTCGTGGACCGCTTTTCTAATGGTAAAAGTTTAGTACTAGGGAATTTCGAACTCAGATCACTAATACCATCACCCACTGACTATAGAGTGTTGCCCTATAATTTGACGTCACCAATCAGGTGTAGGCATACGTGCTAGGGTAACGCTAATTTGTTTCCATCCCTTGTATTAACATGTTCTACGTAACCTGTTTGTGACAAAGACTACATCAAAAACAACATACGGTCGATGAGCACCCTGTGATATTCATATGTTCATTCATATAGTATCGAATGTCAGCAAATCCAGGAAGTTTCTACTTTCTAGCTTCTTTAATAAGACTCCAACTTACAAGCGCTTTCGTAGGCCCACCAAATTTTCACATACTTAGTAAGCCCATAGTTTATTGAAAAGAAAACCTGTTGTATAGAGCATCTCCAATAAAAGGTGGAAGATTTATTTTTTAGCGACACAGAATTTTAGACCTTCATTTTAACTAAATCCATCTCGAACAGTAGGTCCTACAAAATAGGAGGGATGAAATACTAATTTTGAAGGTTTTAAAGAAAGTGTTATCTTGACCTCGGGGAAGACCTCCAAGTAATATTTTTTATTTTTAATAATTAATTAAAGTACAATTGAACGGTTAAGATTTCATCAATAAGGTTTTCTAAGGGTCAAACCTCTATACGGTTGGAGATGGTTTATTAGTGATGGGGCCTATATTTACTATATGTGTAAATTCTTCTAAATGAGGGTCTTAAAAAAAATCCACATAGGATTTTTAAAACCCTCTATTGGAGATGCTCTTAGCATAAATGCATCTCCAAAACCCTCTATTGGAGATGCTCTTAGCATAAATGCATCTCCAATAGTTAGGTTCTATAAATTAGGAGGGATTATATACTAAATATGAAGGCATCTCCAACAAAGGGTAAAAGTTTGTTTGTTTGTTTGTTTGTTTGTTTGTTTGTTTTTTTTTTTTTTTTTTTTTTTTTTTGACACATAGGATTTTAGACCCACATTTAGATTAAATCCATCTCGAATAGTAGGTCCTATAAAGTGGGAAGGGTGTCAAAATAAATATGAAGGTCTTAGGCCGGTCCCTATGGGAGGGGTATAAAAGTTGTTTTGCCATGCCACATAGTTTCCCCATTATGGTAAAACTGGCAAATTGTAATAAACTAATATAGTATTTTATTATATTTTGTGGGACATTATTAATAAAAAAAATCTATTTATTTGGGTTTGGTGGGTCATTATTAAGTTTTAGGGATTATATAATATTTTGTGGACCCCTTTTATAATAAATTCTGTGATAATAATTAAAAATAGGAGAGAATAAGTAAAATAAAAACTAAAAAATTACCTGGCGATCTAGTGTTGACAGCTAGAGGTGCAGACAAAACCAGGAGATCTAAACCCCATCGAACGATCGAGACTCGACCGCTCGGTAACTATTCGACCTAGCCTGGCTAAGTGGCAAATTTGCCACTTAGCCAGGCCAGTTTGCTTGTTTACCAGCTCCATATTGGGTGCAAAACTAGAAAATCTATTGATTTAGCACACCCATAGGAACCGTCCTTGGAGAAATCATATTTAGACCTTGGAAATGACCTCCATGTCATCTTTTCGACTATTTTTTTAATTATTATTATTATTAAATAAATTTTCTTAAACCAATAGGAAAAAATGAATCATTTTCATCTTTATAAAAAAAAAAAGCAAATCCTAAAACTAACACCCCACACTACTGGAGATGGTTCATGAGAAAAGCATTATTCTTTTTGCTACATATGTATAACCCCACAAATAAGGATCTAAATAAAAACTCCAAATAGGATCAGTAGCACCCATTATTGGAGATGCTCTAAAGCTGTTAAAGAAAGTCCTAATTATACCTTCGGAATAACCCCTAACTAGTTCCCGTCATCGATTTTATCTAAAAAATAATAATTTTTAGTATAGACTTATGCTAAATGTTTATTTTTAGTGTTTATCAGAATATAAAATATATTGCATAACCTTGACTATTGGAGATGAGTTTTAAGACAAAAAATCTTTTTTAGGCTACGTATGAAAATTTCAACAAATATAAGTCTAACAATGATATCCACAATGAATTTTTTAGACTACTATTAGACATGATCTTAAGGGTTGATGGAATTCCAAAGGGTTGCTTTTAGATTATATTGTCTGGGTGTTTGTGGGTGAAAATGGTTTCTGCTGATTTCGGTAATTTTGGGTGTACGGGTGAGAAATAATTTAAACCCTAAACAATGTACTGCAATGGAGTACTTTAGATTCGAGAGATCAATCTGTACAAGTCCGTCCTAAACCAAGAAATGGCCGTTCCAGACTTACTTCGGTCACAAAGTGAAGGAGAATGGGTTGGTTTTAGGGAGGGAAGCAAGGAAAGTGATGAGACCAGAATAGTTGATTCTGGAAGAGTAGTTGTGTTACTACGACTTGTATCAGAAAAGTGGGAAGGCTAACAAATGGTAAGCTAGCAAGTATTTTCTGAGTGTTGTGTATTCCCGAATGAACTTGTTGTTCGGTGGAAATAGGTAAGACCTATTTATATAAGTCGAAGTGAAAAGTACTCCGGTCTCATTAAGGAATGCAAAAATGGGAGGAGGTGGTAACGTTAACGCATGGAATTGATGTTCCATAAAACCGTTAACGCATGGAATTGATGTTCCATAAAACCGTTAATGCATGGAATTGATGTTCCATAAAAAGAACGTTTCACCATTAACTCCCTGTATTTACTAACCGCCTCATCCTTATGACACTTCCTTATGACGGGCGTAGTGTACGCCGCGGAGGTGTAAACCTCCAAACCAATACCCAAACATGATCCCCTAGTTTGTGATATGTGTTGATGTCTCGAATGTTTTCGTGGAAAACATGTAGCATGTTGTTGTTGCCTGGCAAGTGGCACTGGGGAGACTTGCTAGCTTGGTGCCCTTCGACGGTCGAGATTTTGCATCTCAAGAGGAAAGATGGCCGTTGATCGTTGCACGCTTTCGTTTTGGTAGCCGCGTAGGGAAGGCCAGCATGGTGGCGCGGCTAGGTTGGCATGATGTTGGCATGGCATGGTTTGGCGTGGCCAAACTTAGGTTTTCGGGCCAAAGGTTACCATGCGTCGTCTGGTAACCTTGGATGGCTAGGATTTGCTCCTGGGATTGAAGGGGTACCGTGGATCGTCGCACGCCTTCGTTTTTGGTAGCCGCGTAGGGAATGCTAGCATGGTGGCGCGGCTAGGTTGGCATGCCGTTGGCATGACATGGTTTGCGTGGACAAACTTAGGTTTTCGGGCCAAAGGTTACCATGCGTCATCTGGTAACCTTGGATGGCTAGGATTGGCTCCTGGGATTGAAGGGGGACCGTGGATTGTAGCACGCATTCGTTTTGGTAGCCGCGTAGAGAATTCCAGCATGGTGGCGCGGCTAGGTTGTCATGCCGTTGGCATGGCATGGTTTGGCGCGGCCAAACTTAGGTTTTCGGGCCAAAGGTTACCATGCGTCGTCTGGTAACCTTGGATGGCTAGGATTTTCTCCTGGGATTGAAGGGGGACCGTTGATCGTCGCACACCTTCATTTTTGGTAGCCGTGTAGGGAAGGACAGCATGGTGGCGCGGTTAGGTGTGTTTGGCATGTGTGTCCAAGGGCTTAGCATGCCATTGGCGCATGGTGCGGCTAGCATGGGGGACTAGGTAAGGTTCCGTTTGGCTTTGAATGGTGGGGCCAAGGGTTTGGCATGCCGTTATCACATGGCGCGGCTAGCATGGCTAGTGCCAAGGCAAGGTGCGGTTTGGCATGGCATGTGGGGCCAACGGTTTGGTAGGTGCGGCTAGCATGGCTAGGGCCAAGGCAAGGTGCGCTTTAGCTTGGCATGTGGGGCCAATGGTTTGGCATGCCGTTGGCACATGGCGCGGCTAGCATGGCTAGGGACAAGGAAATGTGCGGTTTGGCTTGGCATGGTGGGGCCAAGGGTTTGGCATGCCGTTGGCATATGGCGCGGCTAGCATGGATAGGGCCAAGGCAAGGTGCGGTTTGTCTTAGCATGTGGGGCCAAGGGTTTGGTAGGTGCTGCTAGCATGGCTAGGGCCAAGGGTTTGGCATGACGTTGGCACATGGAACGGTGGGTGTGGCTGGCACGGTTTGCCATTGGGACAAGAGTGCTGCTAGCATGGTTGGCATGCCTTAGCGCCGTGGGTGTGGCTGGAACGGTTTTCCATTGGCACAAGAGTGCGGCTAGCATGGTTGGCATGCCTTGGCGCGGTGGGTGTGGGCGGCACGGTTGCCATTGGCACAAGAGGTGCGTGGGAATTAGGGTTTTGGCCTATGAAAACCCTAATTAGTAATTAATTAGAAAAAATGTACCTGGTAATTTTTCAGACAAATTACGAGGATTCAATAAATGTGCTTGGTTTGGACATTATTACTCAAGTTCTCGTGACGTCCTTTGTCTAACTAGGGTTTTACGACTTTACCCCTAAGTTAAAAATCACCATCAACATTAAGTCCCCTGCTTACCTCGGAATAGGTGCCTTGTTGCGAGCTAAGCATATGATGGTGACATACGAGGACAGAATCGAAACATTGTACATGCAAGATGGTCAGGAAAGTCTGACTAACCTTATCCGAGAGGTAAGGAGAGTTCATGATCCCGTGTTTGGCGACTTTGCGTAAATTCTGCTCGTGTTACTTGCAGGTTAGGCTGGAACAGAGCCACTAGTGCAGATTTGGTGTGAAGGGAAGCTGCTAGCACTCGGTCGACTTGGACTTGAAGCCGTTAGCCTTTGGATCGGCTTGGAATGGGAGACGCGGGTATCGTGCGGCTTGGAAATGAGCCGTTAGCACTGGATCGTCTTTGAAATGGGAGCCGCTAGCGTAAATATGGCGCGGGTGATGATTCGTTGGTCTGGCATGGAGTGAGCGTTGGCTTCGGGAAGACAATAACTTGCTTCAGTTTCGTGGGAAGGTGACGACTTTTTTGAGAGGTAAGAGTTCATGATCCCCGTGTTTGGAAGCCTTGCAGAGATTCTGTTTGTGGTGTAGACCGTGAAGCGGTGAGATGAAGGTCGTCGGATTAGTCTAGCTATGCATCATCTTGGCTGGGTTAGGAACATCATGATGCTGGCTCGGCGAGTTGTTGGTGTTGGCACATTAACATGAAAGGCGCGGATTGTTGCAAAAACTGAACGTGGAGCGCTGGCAAGACTGGCACTAGCAAGGAAAGCGCGGATGTCTTGGGAGTGGCAAGGCTTGCTCTTGTGGGACCGATTGCCTTTTTTTCATGCGCGGCTTTAACAGTGAATTCTTTCCTTATTCAAAAATCTGGAAGCGTTACACCCATAAGAGAACGTTACTTCTCCTTTCCCCTTTTTAGGGTTTGTCCAATACATATATTGCTGGTGAAATTGTATCATCTTCCTCTTTCTAGTTGTTCGTTGGTAAAGGTAGGGTAAAGCTCGTTCCTCCTCCTGGTTTGGTATTGTGATGGAATCTCCTAGCAATGATCGTACCACCTTTTTCCGAGAGAGAAGTAGAATCCGCGATCCTTGCGCCTTGCAGCTTTGCGTAAATCCTGGTATGGTTGTGCGTCTTCAGGGCTAGGCTTTTGGAACGCGAGGCGGAGCTGCTAGCATAAACTTGGAATGAAAGGGACCCATTAGCACTGATTTGGCTTGGAATGGGCGTGGGTTGCTTGACAAAGCATTTCCCAAGCATGGCGTTGGCGAAGCAAAGGTGCGGACTATTTACACGATGGTGGCTTGCCTTCGCGGGACCGATTTCCTTTCCTCCTTACTTAGTCAAAATAGGAAATCCTTTCCTTATCCAAATTCCGAGAGTGTTATGCTTTCGGATGGAAACTTTGCTGCCGAGAGATTGCTGGGGAAAGTGCTTGAAGAAGCTCTGACAGAGGCGTTGGCAACTCGCGCATCCGCTTTCTATGACCGTTTCCCCTTTTTGTTGTTTTCCTTTGTTGTATAGACGTCTTGGTGCTTTTACAGACTTATTTTTATCTTCTTGGTATTCATGGTGAAGTTAGGGTTTCGCCAATTAGCATCCCGCTTGCGGTTTCACATGTTTGAATAAAACTTCTTATTTGAAAGACTTCAATCTTCCATTAGAATATGTTGTTCGATCTTCCATTCCCTTGAGCTCTGAGTAATTGAATAAGGCACTTCATGTACGTTTTTAGCTTTTTACGGGTCGTGACCTGATGGTTGATCGTGTCTTCTGGGCTTTGACAGTGAAAGGATTTCGTGTAGATCCCCAGTCCTCAAGTATGGTTTACATATTTCCATCTTGTATGGTCAGTGAGTCGACCATAATAAAGATATCACCATCGTGCGTTAAATCTTGGTGATTTTGTTACTTCTTCCACGTGAAACTAAAATATGGAGGAGTACGGGTTACCTTCGTAGTGATTGCTGCTGCGGTGAAGCTCTGTCTGGTATCAAAAAATGAGCGGCAACAGTTCTTGGTAGCAGATGTAATCAGAATAGACTACATTGTCGTGGGAACAAAGTAGGTTGGTTAGAATCGCATAGACATCCATGGAAGTAAAAGGTTTGGCTGGATGCGTAAGCGAGAAAACTGTCCATGGTCACGAGTTTTGGTGGGATAGATCAAAAGGTGGCCATGACTACGAAGATTGGCTGGCTGTGATCATGATCCTTGACGTGGGGAGTGTGGTGGCACGACCCTTTGCGGGGAAGGAGTGGTGTTGAAGCGGCTTCGACTCTTGGAGAGGACGTTGAAACTTAAGGAGCCAAATCTTTGCGACTTATGGAGATAACGCCAAAGCGGAGCGACTCTTTGGAGTGAACGTTGAAACGGTGCGGTTCTTTAACGAACGTTGAAGCGGAGGCGCTGTTGGATTGAAGTGGAGCCACTTCTGGAGAGAACGTCAAAACGACGTCTTGAAACTCTCGAGCCTTGACGGTTACAATACATCGGTTAGGAGTCCCCAGTTCCATCCATCGATCGTGCTTTCCAGGAGAGGTTGAGGTTTGGGAACGGCTTCCCTTCGGGAAACATCTGCTTTCCTGATGCAGTGCGGTTGAGGGATGCAAATATATCTTGATGTTACACCTTGGAAAAATATAGAATCTCACATAACTATGCCTCGATTTTCGAGAAGTCGTTCCCGATCTTTACGTGTGATAAAATTGGATTGCTGATTCCCTTCTACTGGGCGTTCAAGAGGAACGCGAGCCTCTTCATCTATATACGCGCATCCTGCTGAAGTGCCTTTTGTCTTTTCATCAAATCAACAGTGGTAAAAGGAGGTCGGCTTCTTCCGGCTCTTCCAGTATCTTTCCATGATGGTGGAGTAGCATCTGTGGTGACGGTTGGAGCTATCATGCTTGAAGAAACGTTAGGGTGGCAGAAGTGGCTCCTGGGTTCGGTGATCGTAAGTGTATCGCGCAGAGATGGCACGGTTTGATCACGAGTCTTTGGAGCCATGGCGATGTTTGAAGGGTGAGGATGGCGCTTCTTTGGTTGGTTGTGGAGTGGAGAAGATGTTCTTTGGAAAGATGCAAGTCGTTAGCGCGAGGTGTGGTATTTTGGGCGGCATGCGCGTGTGGCATGTGTTCCTGGCATGCACTTCGGTAAGCGCGTCACGGTAAGGGCGTACGGCATGCACGTCGGCTTGCGCGTCACAGTAGCGCGCCCGGCATGCAGCGTCCGTAAGCAGCGCCCCAGTAAGCAGCGCATGGCATGCGCGTATGGTGGCCGCGTCACGGTGAGCGCGTCGGCATGCAGCGTCTCGGTAAGTGCGTCTGAGTGGCGCGTCAGTAGCGCGTCTGGCATGCGCGTCTGGTAAGAGCGTCTTGCATGCTCGTATGGTAAGCGCGTCTGGTAAGCGTGTATGGCATGCGCGTCTGGCGAGCGCGTCTGGCATGCGCGTCTAGTAAGCGCGCCGGGCATGCACGTCTGGTAAGCAGGTGGAGGAAGCTTTGTGTTCGATTGACGACATGTGCAACGTGACTGGTATTACTGTTTCCGAGGATGTAATCTCGAGCTGGAGGTTCCATCGTGACATGTGTGTAAACTTTGAATTCAACGTTCTTTGGTTCGTTGAAGGTTTCTCTGAGGTCGAGAAGTTTCTGGTCGAAACATTCGAAGGTCCTTCTGCGGATATAGTGAAGAAGCAGGAAGCGGAAATCGAAAAATTATCTAGGAAGCTGAAGTTGAAAAGGGAGGCTCTTCAAATCACGAAGGAAGCTCTTGCTAATAAGAGTAAGCCATTGTTGAAAAACTTTCCTTGACTGCATTTCTGTCTTCTTAACTTCTTATTTTTAGGGTTTTTTTTTTTTGTTTTTTTTTTTTTATGAAAGGCAAATGAAACGCCTAATTCATGGTTTTGATTTTCGGAGTTTTTTTTTTTTTGTTGATAGATAAGTGTTATCTATGAGGGTTTTGGATTATTATTCGGGATGAACCGTTTTAGATAGAAATTTGTTTTTTTGGTTATGATTGAAAGTGTCGCAGGCATCCCGGGAAAACCATGGAACTGTGCGTTTGGTAGATGACATGGGATGAAACATAACATGGCTATTGGTTTTATCAATCCTGTGAAAACTCAAAGCAAACCACATATCTTGTCTAGGTAGGAGTTACTTGGTTTTTTAGGTCTCCTGATGAAAAGGAAACCTTCCGGGTGCAAAACCGAGTTTTATGGGAAGCACCGTCATGATTGTGGAAAATCCCCAGTCGTTACTGAGTTATCTGATAACCGAGTTGTTGATTCTCAGGCGGATAGTTTGCTTCTACCCTCTGGTAAGTCCCTAGTCATCCCTTGTCGTGTCATGACTATAATCGGGTCGCCTTGTAGCGAGTCGTCGATCCATGAGCGGATCGCTCGCTTCTACCATCTTGATGTCTGGGTCGAAGCATGAGATCGATGGTTGAAAATTGACATTGTAACCAAAAGATCAACCTCCCACTGTGGTCGCCAATTGTTTGTGGGTGAAAATGGTTTCTGCTGATTTCGCTAATTTTGGGTGTACGAGTGAGAAACAATTTAAACCCTAAACAATGTACTGCAAGGGATTACTTTAGATTCGAGAGATCAATCTGTACAAGTCTGGCCTAAACCAAGAAATGGCCATTCCGGACTTGCTTCGGTCACAAAGTGAAGGAGAATGGGTTAGTTTTGGGGAGGAAGCAAGGAAAGTGATGAGACCCGAGAATAGTTGATTGGAAGAGTAGTTGTGTTACTACGACTTGTATCGAGAAAAGTGGGAAGGTGACAAATGGTAAGCTAGCAAGTATTTTTACGAGTGTTGTGTATTCCGAATGAACTTGTTGTTCGGTGAAAATAGGTAAGACCTATTTATACAAGTCGAAGTGAAACGTACTCGGTCTCATTAAGGAATGAAAAAATGGGTGAATAAATGGGAGGAGGTGGTGACGTTAACGCATGGAATTGATGTTCCATAAAACCGTTAACGCATGGAATTGATGTTCCATAAAAAGAACGTTTCACCATTAACTCCCTGTATTTACTAACTGCTTCATCCTTATGACACTTCCTTATGACGGGCGTAGTATACGCCACACGCTGTAAACCGCCAAACCAATACCCAAAGAGGATCCCCCAGTTTGTGATATGTGTTGATGTCTCGAATGTTTTCGTGGCAAACATGTAGCATGTTGTTGTTTCCTATAAAGTCGCACTGGGGAGACTTGCTAGCTTGGTGACCTTCGACGGTCGAGATTTTGCATCTCCGGAGGAAAGATATCCGTTGATTGTTGCACGCTTTCGTTTTGGTAGACGCGTAGGGAAGGCCAGCATGGTGGCGCGGCTAGGTTGGCATGATGTTGGCATATCATGGTTTTGCGTGGCCAAACTTAGGTTTTCGGGCCAAAGGTTACCATGCGTCGTTTGGTAACCTTGGATGGCTAGGATTTGCTCATAGGATTGAAGGGGGACCGTGGATCGTCGCACGCCTTCATTTTTTGTAGCCGCGTAGGGAAGCCCAGCATGGTGGCGCGGCTAGGTTGGCATGGCATGGTTTGGCGTGTCCAAACTTAGGTTTTCGGGCCAAAGGTTACCATGCGTCGTCTGGTAACCTTGGATGGCTAGGATTTGCTCCTGGGATTAAAGGGGGTCTATGGATCGTTTCACGCCTTCGTTTTGGTAGCCGCGTAGGGAAGGCCAGTATGGTGGCGCAGCTAGGTTGGCATGGCATGGTTTGGCGTGGCCAAACTTAGGTTTTCGGGCCAAAGTTTACCATGCGTCGTCTGGTAACCTTGGATGGCTAGGATTTGCTCATGGGATTGAAGGGGACCGTGGATCATCGCAGGCCTTCTTTTTTGGTAGCCGCGTAGGGAAAGCCAGCATGGTGGCGCGGATAGGTGTGTTTTACATGTGGGGCTAAGGGCTTAGCATGTCGTTGGCGCATGGTGCGGCTAGCATGGCTAGGGCTAAGACAAGGTGCGGTTTGGCTTGGCATGGTGGGGCCAAGGGATTGGCATGTCGTTGGCACATGGCGCGGCTAGCATGGCTAGGGCCAAAGCAAAGTGCGGTTTGGATTGGCATGTGGGTCCAAAGGTTTGGTAGGTGCGGCTAGCATGGCTAGGGCCAAGGAAAGGTGCGGTTTGGCTTGGCATGTGGGGCCAAGGGTTTGGTAGGTGGGGCTAGCATGGCTAGGGACAAGGCAAGGTGCAGTTTGGCTTGGCATGTGGGGCCAAGAGTTTGGCATGCCGTTGGCACATGGCGCGGCTAGCATGGCTAGGGCCAAGGCAAGGTGCGGTTTGGCTTGGCATGGTGGAGCCAAGGGTTTGGCATGCTGTTGGCACATGGCGCGGCTAGCATGGCTAGGGCCAAGGTTTTGGTAGGTGCGGCTAGCATGGCTAGGGCCAAGGCAAGGTGCGGTTTGGTTTGGCATGTGGGGCCAAGGGTTTGGCATGCCGTTGGCACATGGCGCGGTGGGTGTGGTTGGCACGGTTTTCCATTGGCACAAGAGTGCGGCTAGCATGGTTGGCATGCCTTGGCGCGGTGGGTGTGGATGGCACGGTTTGCCATTGGGACAAGAGTGTGGCTAGCATAGTTGGCATGCCTTGGTGCGGTGGGTGTGGCTGGCACAGTTTTCCATTGGTACAAGGGTGCGTCTAGCATGGTTGGTATGCCTTGCCGCGGTGGGTGTGGCTGGCACGGTTTGCCATTGGCACAAGAGTGCGGCTAGCATGGTTGGCATGCCTTGGCGCGGTGGGTGTGGGCAGCACGGTTTGCCATTGGCACAAGGGTGCGGCTAGCATGGTTGGCATGGCAGCGCGGTGGGTGTGGGCGACACGATTCGCCATTGGCACAAGAGTGTGGCTAGCATGGTTGGCATGCCTTGGCGCGATGGGTGTGGCTGGCACGGTTTTCCATTGGCACAAGAGTGCGGCTAGCATGGTTGGCATGCCTTGGCGCGGTGAGTGTGGCTGACATGGTTTGCCATTGGCACAAAGAGTGCGGCTAGCATGGTTGGCATGCCTTGGCGCGGTGGGTGTGGCTGGCATGATTTTCCATTGGCACAAGAGTGCGGCTAGCACGGTTTGCCATTGGCACAAGGGTGCGTGGGAATTAGGGTTTTGGCTTATCGAAACCCTAATTAGTAATTAAATAGAAATAAGGTACCCAGGTAATTTTCTCGCAGACAAATTAAAGGGTTCAATAAATGTTCTTGGTTTGGACATTATTACTCAAGTTCTGTGATGTCACTGTCTGACTAGGGTTTTACGACTTTACCCCTAAGTTAAAAACCACCATCAACACTGGGTTATGGGATGGGGATGTCATGTTAGCAAATGTCCAAGTTATTGTTTAATTAAATTACACTACCATACATTGAACCCTCCAATTAACCTAAACTACTCAAATCAAAAAACACTGACTAAAATGTAATTGTCATTCTCTTCCCTAGGTGATTCTCTTTTTTTATGTGTAGGTAATGCACCAGGACCAACTAGTTTCCTGATATTTACGAACTCTTTTTGTTTATCCTGGACCAAGACGCCATCACATATTGCGATAATCAATTTTCCTTTGTATTTTATATTTCTTTTCTATTTATCTAGTTGTTTTGGTACTCATTTTTAAAGAAACTAAGAAGCAAAAGATTGTCTCGGTTTGCTCTTTATAGAGAATAGAAGGGGAAAATATGGTGAAAACTAAAGAGAATGGTGCTATTTATACACGATATATAGAGCACCGACCGGTCTAGAAAGCGATACTCGATCGCTCTTGGTATAATCTCGACCGTTCGACAAAGACTCGATCGCTTAACATTATTACCATAGTAACGTTAGCCGATTCGCGAGGCCGGTGGCGGCATGGCATATGAAGTCGGTTGGCCACCCACATAGGAACCGACCTTAATTGTTGTACCTGCATTATCCAGATTTCGACATTGATTCATTTCACATGATAAATCATAGGGGGTATACTAGATTTATAAGGGATTACCAATACGGTAGATTAAAAGGACAAAATTTTAAGTTTTATATGGATTTGATAACCCCTGGAATTTGATAACCCTTACTTTTCTAAATTTCTTCATCTGAACTCAATTGAGATTCAAATATGCCATCTTCAGTAACAAGTTCAGTTTCGGCCCCCATCAACGCACTATATAATACTGAATTCCATCTAATAAACACAAATAATTTCAGTCCGAGAGTGCTTATTAATCTCACCAGCCAATGTGAAGGAGATAAGCTCTACCCGTGCTAGTTTTATTTTTAAGTAGGGAATGTTAGATTTTTTAGGTCGTTGTTATTATATGTATGAGTTGTGCTGTGACGAGGTCACCCTCGTGACATTTTAAATAAGGGTGTACTTTTTGGCCCTTGGATCATACATCATAATATTGCCTTGAGATTTCATACATTTAGAGATTATGATGTATGATCCAAGGGCCAAAAAGTGCACCCTTATTTAAAATGTCACGAGGGTGACCTCGTCACAGCACAACTCAACTAACGAATAAGTTATTTCTGATTTTTCTTTTGAAGCAAGTTATTCCTGATGATGAGAAACTTAAAAAAAATGATTAAATTGATCGCGGGTACTAACCTTTCATTCAAGAATTATAGGGGTGGTAAAAGGGGAGGGCGGTTCTTTGTTGCCGGTTTTGCTAATAACACTTTCCAAAAATGGGAGCAATATGACAGAAGTCTGGACAGTAGGAGAGGATATAATTTGCTATTCGATTGGGAATCTGAAAAATCGATTTTATTATTTTATTTATTTTGTCCGGTCAATAGGAAAAGATTCATTGAAAATATATACTTAAAGGGGAAAATACAACTGACACAAAAAATAGGGACTGAGTTTGAAATCGATCACCCAAAGAAAAGAACAACGGAAATAGAGCCAAATGAGATTATAAAAACCAAACACCAACCGTCTCATAACCAATTCAAAGTTTCGGACAGAAATATGAGTCGCATAAAGCTATCACCACGATAGCCTTTGAACCAAATATTCTAGTGTTTGACTCTACCCAAAAATAAGCTTGAATCTAAATCTCTCGAATTAGACTTTCCAAATTTCTCTCTTTTGTGATTGAAGATTATAAAATTTCTTTCTTTCTAAATGCACCACCATATTGCAACCGGTATGTTATTCCATATACAATCAAATCTTTCATCACCCCAATCACGACTCCAAACTTTTATAGTTACGGAAATATTAATATCGTAATTCCGGATAAAACTCGACGTTGAATGCAATTCTTCCTATACCCTTCAACTTTGGAAGGGTGGAACTATTGCCCCTTGGTATCTCAAGGGAATAATTGAAGATATTTAGGAAATGAAGAATAAATTTTGAAGATTTGAGTTTTTATGACTTTGTGGAATGGCAGTGCTATTTGGTTCCCTAATCTCCACCTTCCTATTCTCCTCCCTAAAATCTAAACCCCACATTAGGGGAATGGTGAACCTCACCTGAACCTGAATGCGGATCTCGATATGGATGTGAGGCTTAGATTATAGAGAGATAAATAGGGAGGTAGAGAATAAGGAGCCAAATAGCATTTCCGATAAGACTTGTTATTTGAAAAGTCGGTTGAAAGGTTGAAAGGCAGTTGGAAGGTGTGTGGATTGATAACCCACCAAAAGTTATTCCAAAAAAGAATAAACTATTCTTATAAAGGTATTTCCCTTTCGGTTCTCCTTTTTTTTTGTTCGGTTGTAATTAAAGCACCCCTTGAGTACCCTTTTCAATGAAAATTTTATTTTGATTGATAAAAAAATAAAAATAAACTCATCCAAACTTCTCTTTTAAGTTGGGAGTCTCATCTTCTTATTTTCTCTTTTATTTCTTTTGTAAATTTGTTCATACTGTACATTCTCTTCTTCTAATAAAATTTAAGAAAAGAAAAAAAACTGTCATATATTAAGCGAATCCATCCTTATTAATCAAATTCGTTGAGACTTCATCATCACTAGTAGTGCTGTTTTCAGATATCTTAGACAACATTATGGTAGAAAATATATATCACCTGATTGCTCAACATTTATTAAAGTCTTAAAGCCAATTAGGTATACCACAACTGACTGACTCATTTTCTATGGCAGCAACATACGAAGAAGAGTTCTGAGGCGATGGACGTTTTGCAATATCATCACCCGTTAACGTCGAACTTGAACATATATGTTCAACATTATAGTTACTAATAGGAAAATTAGTCACTGCACTTACACCTCTGTATTTTAATGTTGCAATGTCATATGCCTTGGCTGCTTCCTCTTGTGTATACACAATTAAACACCAAGGTATTGAGAAGTTTTTTGTTTTTTCCGATAGTTGTACTGAGAAGTGAATGGAAGTGAAATAGGTTTTTTGTTTTTGTTGATTAACCAATGGTTATTCACGAATCTGTCTTCTTCACCTGGTGGGCTAAGTGATAGTTTGAGTTTTCTAACATCTAAATCTCCAAAATTTCTTTTTAGATCACACCCACCATCACCGCCTTTTACTGCCCATTCTGCATTCAAATCTAGCAGCTTTCCACTATTTTTTGAATCTCCCCACTCCAGAACAACATCTAAAACAACCAAATTCTTATGTCACTCTCTCTTTTGAAGGAAAACAAATTTTTTGAAGATTGGAAAAAAAACAAACAGCTAAACAGGAGAAAACCTCCCCAGAAAATGAAATTAAAAAAATTAAGATAAGAAGAATAAACACTATATAACATCTCTGCTTCACCCCTAAACCCTAATAATTTTTCAATTAGCATTTATCCTAACCAAAGTACACCAACCACGAATGAGCAAGTGATTTGCACAAGCACGGCTATAACGATGCACTAAAATCATGCTTATGACCATCGTTATTTATCACCTTATTTGCCATTCAAACACTGTTTGGTTCACATCAGTTCACTCTACAAAAATAACAAGTGGTTACAGATCTTCATGTTTAAACATGATACAAAAATAACAAAGTTGAGTAAAAAACTAATCCCAACGGAAAAACGACTGGAAATCTTGAGTTTTCTAAACTAATTAGTCCATGAAATATCAGTGAGTAGACAATATAATATAATCGTAAATACCTTGTAAGTGCTCGTGGTAGTTAGTGATATAACAATGTATCATGCAGATGGTACATAGTATTTTCTTTCCCATACAACCTATTCCCAAATGAATCAGCATTTTAGAAAACGAACCATTGACATGCTCATCATTTTCCTTCCGAACGTTGTCAACAGCCATTGTTGAAATAGAATGCTTATGCTACATACATCGGAAGACCTCAATTTAAATATCAAATTAACACCGAAATAGGCCATGAACCTAAAGATATTTCTTAATCAATTAAGACATTATATGCCATAAAAACAGAATCTTATAATCAATGTATTAAGTTATGAAGGTGTGACTTAAATAGGCTACACAAGCAAGCAGTATTTCAAAACAGGCGTGCTATGGAATCCGAAAGATTTTCTACAAAATTAATGTTTATCAATCTATCAATCAGGAAAAAGAATTGCTTTTTATGTGGAGTTGTAGTATGTATAGAATTAATTGATCGCGATAGCATTGCCGATTAAGTAAGTTGACTGGACGTGATAAAATGTAGTAAAATGGCCCAATCCAAGTGACTGTGCCTTCCGTAACCGTCAAGTTTAGTCGGTACGACTAGTTTAAGTCTTTAACAATGTAGCTCTGCTTTTCTCTTTAAGAATTCCATTTTCAAGTCAGGTCTATTGATACCAACAAGAGTGAATACTTGAACAGAAACTCCGAACATCTGAATCAGGAGACAGCTAAAGAAGTTCATTAGTGGCAAGGCCAATGCTCTCGGTAACTTGTATGTTCACCCAATCAAGCAAATGCACGCTATGTTAATTGATGGTTCTTATTAGGGGTAAGCAAGGGAGTTTTAGAGAAAGTTTGTTATGATTGCTGCAAATATTCTATTTGTATACATGTCAACCACTCGTACAGATTAATGAATCAAAATATAATTAGTTTGTATTAGGGGAAAATAAGGACCTATTGTCATTGTTTATCAAAATCTGCTAGATTTGCGGTGCTTATCAGAGCATGAGTTATTTCCTGCTTAATCAAGAAATGACTATAAGAACGAATCTTATCCCCCACCCAGATGGTAAAATACAAGATTTATACACGTACTTGCTCTAGTATTGAAAGGAATTTTCGCCTAGTAAAATACATGTGAAAATTTATTCGAAATCTTTATTATTTCAAGGTAGGTACGTAGGCAAGTCCCATTTCATTACAAGCGAGCACCCAAGGTATTTTCAGATAGCTTGAAGTTAAAGCAGGATGTCTGCTGAGTAAGTGTTGAAGCAAACTCCAACATTTTTTTTTGCAAGATTGAAATCCAATAGATTTTCTTCTAGCTAGACCTATAGGTACTTTTTCCATATGGAAGCTGCATGATGATGTCCCTTGAAATTACTGGGTCTTTTGATTATTTTTGGTAGACCCAAAAGGGAAAATTTTCCTCCCCACTTTTACAGCGCTGTGGAATGAGTAGAAAAATGCAAGATTTCCTTGCCTTTTCCAGTCATATTATTTGGTTTTATCCTACTTATCACTCACCTAATAATATCATAGGAGTTGTACTTCGAAAAATGTATCTTTTTGAATCTAAACAAATTCAGTGCTCCTTTTTAGTCGTTGGCTCCGTTAACTATTTAGAGTTGTTTTTTTTTTTTTTTTTTTTTTTTTCCTTCTGTGAAGTGAACAAATTTCTGTAGGAAAGTTACTGATCTTTTTCTTTTTCTTTTTTTTTTTTTTTTTTTTTTTTTTATGATAAGAAATTTACTGATCTAGTTGGACAAATGCAGCCTTTATTTGTATTCAGATTTTACTTTTTGAGGTTTGCATTTACGTGGCACCTTTCCGAACATGCATTTATTTTGTCCGATTTTACATCTACGGGTAATAACAATTTTAATGGCTTAAAACTGCGTGCTCATTGTAAATTTCATTCCCTACCGAAATCACTCATTCGATGAGAAATTATGTCTCGGTCTTATGGTATTGTGTTTTATATTAGAGGTCATATAACTCAATTACATGAAATGCAGTTGTGTTTAATCTAGCATAGAGCATATGATTGATTCAGCTTTACGTCATCGTCCTCTAATTCAGGAAAATGTCAGTATTAGAACTGTTGAGTCAGAAGAGATTTGTACCCTTAGGAACTGTAAGACAAGAGGAAGCTTTCATTCTCCGAAGACATATAATCTGATTACATGCACCACTAGCTCATGCAGCTTAATAAGATATGCAAGTTGTATATATTTTCAGGAGGAAAATGAAGACCCATTATCAAAGTTTATTGCCAGATTTGTTTATTCGAACTTTTATTTCAAGGTAGGCAAGTCCCATTTCATTACAAGCGATTCTTCGAAAATCAAAATAACAGAAAACCTGAAGGCATGCGATGCATCAATAGCCTAGTAACTGGCGGTCAAAGAATTTTCACCTAACTTGAAGTTAGAGCAAGATGTCTGCTGATCAAGTGTTGAAGTAAATCCCAGCATCTTTTCTGCAAGATTGAACTCTAATAGATTGTCCTCCAGTTGATGCCCACCGATAACAAGGCTTGCCAATTCACCTCCATCGACAAATCCCAAACACGAAACTTTATCACTAACTTTAACCATAGAATTGTATCCCGAAAACCTCCATACTGCTTTCTCCGTATGCAAGACGAAATTAATCTCTGGAACAAGACCTCCTAGACGTGTACTAATTATATTTCTTGAATCGAAACAAGCACCAAAAGGTACTACTGAAGCCACTCTAGCAATACCCATAGCTCTAGATTTCTCGATAAAAATGCTAATGAATGGTTTATAAACTGATGAAGGTAGAATAGTGTATGGATCTATGGTGCTAATAGACGTTAATTTCATGAAACCCATGCTATCAAAAGTAGTATTATCACTAACCATTGGAACTTTTTTCCCACCGATATTAATTGATTTTACTTGAATGTAATACCAAGATGAACCATTAGTAGGTCCGATAAGACTGTTATAAAAAGGAGTGTAGGTAAGTGAAGTTGAGAGATCAATTCCTGGTTGCATTTTGTAAGGTCCCCCACCAATAAATATGACACCTCTTGCTGATGATGCTGTGGATGATGGTAAGCACATGGAAAATATTCGTGGGATACGCAATGCCAATGAAAACTGTGAAGGTATTGAAACCTCAGAAGCTCCGAAACCCGCTATTCCTTTAACACCCTTGGCAAGTCCTTGTAACATAGAATTCGATCCACAACCGAATAAAAACTCCTTAATTACTACATCTGGACCTGTTATAGATCCATTTATAGACGAGGGTATGGATACCACATCTGATGCAAAGACGCCTTGGTCCGAATTATATATGAAACCTCGGCAAGGCTGAAATCCTGGCGGCCTAGGAGGGCGTCCACATGAAGCACCATAGATCCATGAACACTCTTTCCCTGAGCAGCTGAGTGTGCGGTTAGATGAAGAAACGTAATCATTCTCACAATCAACCCATTGAAATTCACGATTCAAATTAATGACCAGACTATCAGAAACTAGAGGAGTTCTTTGCTTCATGTAAGTTAGATACTGAAGGGTTGATGCGTCTTTAGTGACCGGAAGGACGACCCCTTGAGGACGGGATGAAGATGTAGGTTGCGCATTTGAAAATGGAACAGAGATTAAAACTACAAGAAGTGCCGTGATCAAGAGAAATGAAGAAGAAGCCATCAAATTATTAGATGAAAAGCTGCGCTTGTTTGCGAATGAAAAGCTTAGGAGCCCGGGTATGGGATTTATAAGCACTAAATTGGTGGATACGTTATTATTAATAATGATTTTAATCAATCAGATTATGATAATCTTGATTGGTACGGCTAATTTGAATGCTCATAGGTGTATTATTCGGCAAGCTTTTGTCGCAAACACTTGACTTGGATTTACAAGTCTAACAAAATATAAAATATTACAACCACTACCAGAACTATTAATTACCACCGCTTGGAATTAGATTTGGAAGATAAACTTGATTGTCTTATTATCTTGACTTTCTAAACAACTATTAATAGTCGTTGGCTAGGGACCCATGTGCGCGCGATATGTTATACACTAGAGTGTTGGGTATGCAGTTTGATCTGTTAACCCCTGTTTACCTGATGCATCGGGATTTTTTCAAACACAATGAAGTGTCCAACAGTTGAGTTGGTTCAAGACTCTTGGTGGTTCTACCAAGAGGGTTTTGGATTCGGATCATACTGGTAAGGAACAAGGACTTATGGAGATTACTTTTTACGGGCCTCACTGGATGCCTTTGCATAGCTATATTGCTTTCCCTAGGTCATAATATGAAGCCTATTTTCAGGCATACCTCCATTTTTTTGAGGCATACAAAATGATTTGTCTAGCTAGGTAGGTTTATAAGGGGTATCTTAGGATGCGTAAATTACTTAGGTACCCTTGATTAATTCATTAATTTACTTATTTATTTCATTAATCAATTTTTTTTTTAAAATAATAATTTTTTTTATTTACTTTCAATTTTTTATTTAATTTATATTTATATTTTACATTAAGTTTTAATTTTTCAAAATTTTTTAAATAACTTGTTGGAAGTTAAACCAAGATATGGTGATTTGAGCTTTGGATCAACAAGTGTTGTTGACACAGTCTGAGGGGATCAACTCTTGTAGTTGACGCTTGGTCAAGTTGGATCAACGAGGCAGTTGACACAGCGTGTCATATTTGGAAGACGAGCTTACTTGAGAAGCAAGGTGCTTTGAGTTCTAGAAGAGTTCTATTTTAGAGTTTGGTTTATGTTAGGAATGTGTGCTTTATTTAGAGTTTGTTTTTATTAGGAAAGTCGTTTGAGTGATTGTCAAGTTTGTGAGACTATAAGTAGGCTATTAAGCCATGAGAGATGGTACACCAAACTGATTATCAATGTAGTCTTTTATTTGCTTCCGCGTGTGCTCTCCTCTCTCTTGCTCGATCCTACATGTGGTATCAGAGCAAGGTGAGAGGAAGGGAGAGGAGAACGAGAAAGAGTTAGAGAATTGTTTTGTTAAAAGAGAAGCTGCGCAAAGTTCTGGCGAGTTAAAGAAGATGAAAGAAGTGTTTGAATGCTTGTTGGTGTTTGTCTTCATCAAGGTTCGAGAAGTTTTGATAAACAAGTTGGAGCTGTTTAGGGTTTGTTCGTGAAGGCGTTGAAGCATTGGTGCTGCTGTTATACGAGGAGATGTTGTTGATGCTAGGTGTTGGCAGTGGTGACTAAGAAAGAGCTCGAGCTGGTGATGAAACTCGGTGGAGGAGAAGAGAAGTTGATGTTGGAATCAATGGAGTTGTGATGACGTTGGTGGACAGAAGAACGAGTATGTG
Source organism: Papaver armeniacum (assembly GCA_023531295.1). Classification (NCBI taxonomy): domain Eukaryota; kingdom Viridiplantae; phylum Streptophyta; class Magnoliopsida; order Ranunculales; family Papaveraceae; genus Papaver; species Papaver armeniacum. The sequence goes on from JAJJWW010019121.1 coordinate 228,464, forward strand.
ATGTTGCTGATGAATATGGGAGTTCAGTGAAGAAGAGTTGAGTTAGATACTTTGTTTGAGGTGATGGTAACTAACACAAGGAGAGAATTTTTTGGCTGATGCTTATCTGCAAGAGCCAGGAAAAGTTTTGAATTAATATTTTTACTAAGTTCATGAGTTCTGGTGCGTAGTTGCTAAATATTAGGGTTTCAAGATGACCTAAAAATCAGCTGAGAAAGAGCTTGTAGCCGAGAAGAACGGAGAACAGAGTCTGCTGTTGTGCTCGACGGGAATAAGACGTTGGCAAGGGAAGGTGCTGGAAGTTGAGCTTGCTATAATTGGAACTGTATTTTATGAGAAGTTTGGGTGCGATCAACGAACGGTGCTATGCTGCTGTTTGATTTTACAGAGACAGGTGGAGTAAAAAAAAGGTGGTTCTGCCGGTGTCAAGAACATGGAACTGGTTTGAGAAGAAACGCAAGTTGCTGCCATTAAAGTCATGGTTTTGGATGATGGAGAAGTTGACTGAACAGGGCGATGTTTTCCGGAGCTTTGGGGTTTCACAACCCTAAGATCAGTGATGGTGGTAAGACTTCCAGTGTTGGAGGAGGTTGGAAAGAAATCATGGGTGCTTAGTGATGATCGTTGATGTTAGTATATGATCGATGGCATGAACAAAGTTTTTTGGGCTGTTGGTTTAAGTCCATGAACAAGGTTCGAAGAACTTGTTTTTACGTAGGAGAAAATCAGTTGAAAACTGATTTGTTGCTGTTGTTTGGTCACAAGGTTCGTATAAAAAATAAAAAGTGTTATGAAGGTTTGTTACAGTATGTGATGTGTTACAGAGAACAATCACAGTGAGCAGTTGTTACAGAAGTATGACAGAGGAGTTGTTACAAAACAGTTAAGAAGTGTTGTTACAGAAACTTAACAGAAGAAAAGGTCACAGTTTGTGACAGTAGGCGTGACAAAAAGTGTTATCACAGAGAAGAAGTGTGACAGTTTTCTGTCAGAGGTGTTGCAGATAGCAGATTTGATGTTTGTTGAGGTAAGAAGTTTTGGGTAAGTGGCTGATTCGAAGGGTTAAGTCATGGATTCGAAAAAGACGAAAGGATCAAAGTTGGTATTGCAGTTAGAGGATTGGTACAGTTTGATAGAGGATCAAAGCTGGTATTGCAGTCAGGACTAGTACAGTTTGATTAAGGTGATCGAATTCGAAGCTTAGAATGACAAAGAAATTTGGGTGGTGATGTTTGATCTTAAGGGAGGATGGTATCTAGTTTAAGCTCAAACATGTTGGAAGTTTGAAGTGTGGTTGAAGAGTTTGTGAGAGAAACTTGGAAAACCTGCAAAGTGTGGCAGACTTTGTGTTAGTTATTGCTTGTGGCAGAAGCGTAACAAGGGAAATATTGTGAGAGAATCTTGAAAAGAAAAGAAGTGTGAAGGTTTCGTAACAATAGCGTGACTGGAACAAAGAAGAAAAGAAGAGAAGAAGAAACAACAGTAAGGTTGTGAAGTAAGAGAAGCAATCACCAGGGGGTGATGTGTGAGAAAACAACAAAAGGAGGTTAATACCTATGAGTTGTTGAGTTTGAGACGTCACAAGGTTGTGAGCGTGAAACAAGATTGTGGTGAGTAAAGTCTACAAGTTGAGTGAAGCAATCCCAGTGGGGATTTGGCTAGAGTTGTGTGAAGCAATCCCAGTGGGGATTTGGCTAGAGTTGTGAAGAAATTCCAGTGTGGAATTTGAAGAGTTGAGTGGAAATCCTGCGAGTGAAGTAGGTAAACAAGTGTTGAGTTTGAGTTACAATGCTCAGTGAAGAAAGTTTAAGATGAGCTACAATACTCGGTGATGAGTTGAAGAATTTGATTTTGTGTTTGGCTAACAAGTAGATAGTGTTTCTAGCTTGTTAAGGTTTGTGTTCCGCTGCGATGAAGAAGAATGTGAAGGGTGTTTGAAGATTGTTGTTAAGCAAAAGTAGAAGATTGCTTCGTTTTAGTTAGTTTGCTGTTTGTGCTTTGTTTTTTATTTGAGTTTGAGTTTGATTGACGGAATTCCGGTGTGATCATGAAGTTGGATGAGCTATAATCGAGTATCAATGAGTAAGGGTTTGTTTGGTGGTTTCTTTGAAGAAGAATGAGAAAAGACAAGAACGTGTTAACGTTTATCTATGGAAGAAGAGGAATGGAAAATGAGAAAAGACAAGTACGTGCAAACGTCGATCAATGGAAGAAGATGAGGAGTAGAAGAGGGTTACCGAATTCTCGTTAAGTGATATCTTGGTTTAAGGGAGGATGTTGGAAGTTAAACCAAGATATGGTGATTTGAGCTTTGGATCAACAAGTGTTGTTGACACAGTGTGAGGGGATCAACTCATTTTGCGGTTGTGCGCAGTCAAGTTGGATCAACAGGAACAGTTGACACAGCGTGTCATATTTGGAAGACGAGCTTACTTGAGAAGCAAGGTGCTTTGAGTTCTAGAATAGTTCTATTTTAGAGTTTGGTTTATGTTAGGAATGTGTGCTTTATTTAGAGTTTGTTTTTATTAGGAAAGTCGTTTGAGTGATTGTCAAGTTTGTGAGACTATAAGTAGGCTATTAAGCCATGAGAGATGGTACACCAAACTGATTATCAATGTAGTCTTTTATTTGCTTCTGCGTGTGCTCTCCTCTCTCTTTCTCGATCCTACATAACTTGATATTTTTAATTTTAATTTAGTCTTTTTAAATCTTTTTACTTTTTTTTACTTTTTTTAAATAAATTAGTTAAAAAGAAAAAACACAAAAATAAAATTAAAATAAAATCTGAATAAGGATAATTTTGCCATTAACAAAATATATGGATAAAAAGCTTTTAAGATTACTATCTAGGGATCCAATTTTGTCTTTATTTGATATGCCTCGAAACAGGTTTCCATAATATGGTTTTTGTATATATTGACAACATTAGGAAACCTTCTATAAGGTGATTAAAATGATGCATGCCATAAATAGTTTTGGTTCTCTTCTTGCATTCCAGATGAATTAAAACAAAGTAACCAAATCTAATCATTTGAAGCTAATTATTTAGAGGTTGCACGTGTCTGATATCTCTAACGGGTCCGCCCTGGCATGTTCGCTTGTACTTAAATTTTGTAAGTTTTCCACTTTCCATATTTACAGGAGATGCTACACGCACGGAAAAATTCACCCGAAAACTCTCTAGATACATATAGCCTCGGGAGCCACACAGAGGAAATATAAGGGACTGGGCCAATAGTTTGTGTGTAACGGGAGGAATATCAGGAAATTCTTTCGGGAATATAAATTATCTCTCAACACGAATCTTTTTTGGTTGTGGACCTTCCTCCCGTCGGCTGAAGAAAAATAAACGAATTTATAAATAAACACACTTTTTTCCTACTCCAATACTAACTCGGTTCTTTTCTCACTATATACTAGTAAGAGCACATGTACAATGTAGGTGCTTGAATTTATCTCATTTAACAATATTAAATTTGAAAACAATGAAAATTTTTGATTAAAACAAAAATTTACTACTCTTGATTGTACTCGTTGCGTAGATAATTCAAAGAGATTTTCAAATATATAAATTTATAAAAATCGGGTATATATTTTGGAAGATATGAAGTTTTAAAAATTTTGATATATTTTTAAAACGGAAAATGGGTCATTTGTCCAAGTATTTTTAAAACCTGGTTCAAATGGACGAGTAAAATTAGTATGGGTGAAATGGACAAAAAAAAAATAGTAAGGATGAAACTGGATACATCCTAACTTAAACTTAAAAAATAGCAAGGATGAAATTGGATGCATCCTGATGTAAATTAAAAAAAAAAAGTATTTGAAAATGGGTAGGATGAAACTGTTTACATCCTAGCTATTTTTATATTTTTGTCCATTTAAACGGTATCAAAATCTAGATGTCTTTTTCACCCTGGATTTGTTGATTTTGGTCTTTTTAACCAATTTTGTGTTTTTAAAACAATGACATTTTTATAAATATGTACACTTCTAAGGGCTTTTTTAATCCGGTGTTATTTAATATACATTTCTTCCCTTAATTTTGATTGAAAGTACATGATATAGTAGAGCTTAATAACTAAAATGAGGGCAACCTAGTAATTTAGGGGGTTTCCTACCAAAAATTCCTCTTTTCTTTATATTAGTATATAAGATAAGATATATAAACCTCACCACGTCATACATGTCAATTCACTCCTTCATTCACTCACTTATGAAAATTCTTCTTCGTGTCATTTGCTGAAGTTTCTTGTTCTGAAAATTTATCTTAGACATATGTCGTGGATATTCAGTTCCTTGAAAGTCGATCAGGAAATTTCTACTGATCAAGAGTACCTATTATATCTGTACCATCGACATAGATATCTACAATTCCAAATCAGGAACTTTCTTGTGAATACGCAAGGAAAAATAACTTACTTGTTTATCCCCTCCAAATCAAATAGCCACTTGGACGGGCATACCACATCCGCCTGATTCCTTCAATCTATAAGTGAGCATTCTATCTAATTGTAAACGTACTCAGTGGTTTAGAGTCATTTGATTTTGGAAACAAAAGGATATCAAGTACTTTTATAAATATCTGGTATCTCTTGATTCTTTCAGAGATACGTAACAACCACATACATGTGCTGCATTTCAAGTCCTTTTGAAATTACCAAGATAAGAAACAAGGAGCTTGGTTCGATCTCATCTTGCTCTATTTCCTTAAGAAAATGTATATGAAATTAATCATCAATATGCTTGCATGCTCTTTCCATTTACTCGTGCGCATTCTCATAATCCACCTGAGATGTCATTGTTCTCTGGAATCATTAAACTTCGGAGCGTCCTACAGTTTGCTTCATGGACATATTCAGACACAATCTTATGAGATGATTTCTGATGATATAAATAATTTGTTCCTTACTTTCCTACTTCCTTTTTAGGTAAGGACTGATCGAACCAAGTGGTCTCTCCAACTTCCTTTATGAAGCCACGGTCTCAACCACACTTCCACTAAATGTAGTTGCAACACTTTAGTCTATGGTGTATATCCCTTATTGAGGATTTGTACCTTGTAGGTAGGTTTGCAGCTGGTATGTGTGATCTCATCTCATCACTTTAGCGACATTAGTGTACATTTTGAAAATCGATTATTCTTTGTCACTTCACATTTACATTTGTGGATTACAATATTCAATATGAGACACAGTGGGAACACACCACAACAATTCCTGTCGTTCCCTTAGAAAATAAGTTTTCTTATCTCCCCCTAACGACAGGAAGACTGTCTCATTAAACTGATAACCCGCAAATCTAGAGGTAAGAGGTATCCTGCCAAAAGTTTTAAAATGAAGATAATTTTTGGGAACTCATTTCCAACATAACTACTTAACAGTTTTGAAGACCCATCATAGTACGATATGGAGTCGAAATGGCTCATATATAGTGCAACCCAATATGCGTAAGAACACGAATGTCATGCTTAAATTTAGTTACCAACTGGTACGCAGAAAAGGTTGACTAATATTGGGTTCTAAAACGAATTAAGTAAAGATGCGTGTAATATTGCATATCCCCAAAGGAATAAAAGGTAGGTCGATACGCATAACATATTCCTTAGACACCATCCGTAACCTTTAATGGTAGCCTTTGCGAGACCATTGGGTATAAGATGTAATATATTGATCCTTCTAAACATGAAATATTCATCAAGTCCCTTTGATGTAAATTCTCTATAACAAGGGTGGTGAGCCTTTGCACTTTGCATTGTGTAATAAAAACATCGTTGTTGTGAGCAATAACTGATTCAATGCGTCGAATGATCCACCAGAGCCATAAATCACTTGAATGGTCCGCATTTTGCATGGATATATTTTCACTAACAATACTTTATTTCTTTCAAGAATGAGTTATTCATCATTTGCATCTAAGTAAAACAGTATGGTCCCAATCATGTTTTACTGAAGAAACACTTTGTAAGATGAGTGACGTGCTTTCTTACTCTAAAGCATAATTGGGAGATGCAGTGCAAATCTAGTAACTTTAGAAATCACTGATTGTGATAGATGCCGTAACTACGCATTCTTTTAGTTCATTGTCTTGTACACTCAAATGAAGTGATGCCTGTGTTAGCACTTTCAAAATGGAACATCGTGTCACAACCGATGTTCCTTATGGTTATGCCAAATTCTTTATGAATCAATCCCAATCAGTTCATTGTTAGGGTTAATATAGATTCAGTAATTCACGAGATTGACACGTTAATTCTAAGAATATGCTTTCTTCCACATTCATTATAAATAATTTATAGATGCAATCAACTCCATTCTCACTGTAAGTTTCCAAAATGGTAGGTAATAGTTCACGCATGAACACCCTTTGCACTTAACAAGGTGTGATTAGCCCTTAGTACATCCAGAACTTATGTGATTCGCTCGATGATCCAATCATCGTAGTCACATTATTACATAACAAAATGGATTCAACTCAATTACTTTAGAGTGAATATATGTTACAGTTCGTACATATATATCTCAAGTGCTTTAGAGAATATATGTCTCGTGGGAATGACGTACTTTTCATTCCACAAGAGTAGACATTAGATCTAGTTCAATTAAATATTTGATTGGTCAGGCAAACTTCTTTTTGTCATTAAAGTTGATGTCTAAAGTATGACCTTCCCATGGAAATTTTTCGCTACTATGGTACTCGCATTGCATTGCTTGTATCAATACCGGTGAGAAGATTAATTTCCGACTCTTTGGTGAGAGCTAGAATTACATCTTAGCTTCATCCCATATTTAGTTGATACCTATATTTTGGTGTCATTACTACAAGGGGGGAAAATACATCATTATCTCATGATATATATGTCCCTTTCACATTCTTTATATGAGTCGGTACGTCTAACCCTCATTACTTATAGGTTCTTTCCAGTTTCAATTTTCCTACATTTATCTTAATTTGAAAATTTTCTTTATCTCAACAGGCCAAGAAAATCTCACTACACATGTCAACCACTTACTTTAGGTTGAATATATTACTTAAGATTTTCTTGTTGTCATACTTCAACATATTCTGGTTCGTTCTTATCATGGATGAAGTAGAGAAATGGAAATTTTATGACTCATATCGCCTTTTGTGAGTTGTTCCACGAAAATTGGAATATATTTAATTTAATTTGCAACGTATCTTTTGAAACTACAGACTCTTTAATAGTCGAGCAAGTGGATTACATTCCATGTAACATTCAAATTTGGGGAGAAAATATCAAGTAGGCAATAATGGTACTCAAGTACTTTTAAACCCCAAATGTATACATTTGAATCGAGTTGGTAAAACCAATTCAACAATAGATAGCATTCAACTATAGCCAATATCATTGTTTGTATGGTTAAATATTGTTCTACCTCGAACGCGAATTTAATTGTGATTTGTTGATGATCAATCCACTGTTTTTTTCTCCGAGTGAATAGGTGGGGGGGGGGCGCAAAAACCCATCCGATGCTTAAGTCAGCTTAGGTTTTTCAAAGATTATTTTAGTGGGGAAGATTCCTTCCCTATTGGGGCTGTGAACCCCTGTATTTATATGTTGTCCATTAGGGCGTTACTCTAATTCCGAGGTAAATATAAATTGTATTAAATCCCCTACATGCCTCCCTGCATGACTGCATGTCCCTGGCATTGATATTCCCTGCATGGTTGCATGGCTCTGGCATTGATATTCCCTGCATGCTTCCTGAAATATTCCATAAACCTTCACTAGGGTTATGGAATTAGATAAGCAAGAGGGTTCAAAGAGTTGGCCCAAACAAATGTGTGTAACTTGCCAAGCCCAAGTAGTTTACTCAAGCCCACAGTGGGGCATATAAATCCGCAAGACTTATAGCATAGGGCTGAAACGTCGAGCGAGCCCTAGGCTTGACTTGGCTAACGACTCAGCTGACTGAGCCAACTTGGCTTGGCTCGGAGGGATGTAAATATCCCGCCGTGTAAATCTGTATGGTGGAAACATCCAGGGACTACGGAAGTAAAGTGAACCGCGAAGTACAGGGACAGGCCGAACGGATGACAGTTGCCGGCCGGAGAGAAGTCGCCGGACAGGGAAATCCGTCGGGCAAGGCCGCCGGGGTAGACCGCCGACTAAAGTCGCCGGAATGGTCGTCATCGTCGCCGGAGAAGAAGACCGTGGCCGGAGGAGACGACCGGCTGATGACGTCAGGCTTGCGTCAATATGCTGGCGTCATTTATGACCTCGGGATGATGACGTCGTGCTGACCTCCTAACGGTGCAGATAAGGATGTTATGACGTCGTCACCTATAAACGATGTAATTGGCTGCTTCTCTAACGGCGTCATAACGGCTTTGACGGCGTTAAGTGTGCTGACGGTACGCTGACATCACTGCCCAGCTGACTGCTGATTGTGCCTATCATGTTGACGTGGCAGATTGCTGACCTGGCAGTGTCTGATTGGAAGATATGTGTTGACGTGGTAGTAGCTGATTGGAAATGTCTACTGACGTGGCAGATGTTGGTTGGTCAGGATTGATGACGTGGTAGGCTGTCATGGCAGTGGTGAAGGGGCTCCTTGCTTGCTTGATTTGGACATATGCATATGGGCTTCTATGTAAGGTGTTGGTGAGGCCTATTTAGCCATACTTGGCTATTGAGAGGAACATATTAGGCCCAAGTAAGCCCATTCCTAGTGTAAAAATAATAGGGGTACAAACAATCATATTCGAGAGAACTAAATAACATTAACCAAAATTCTTAATGAACGAGATCAATAGTCCTATTTAAATTGACCATTTATATGATATGGACTTATCTTAAGAGGAATTAAAAAACAGAACTAGGCATGTTCTAAAAAACAGATAAATAAGCCCAATGAATATTCGATGTAAAGACCCCGCAATAGTTACATACCTCACATTTAGGTTCCCACTGTATATGGACAGGACCGGAACAATCATAGTCGCGCACAGCCGAATACTAGGACGGTACCCGGATCGATATGGACCAGATCGGCTGGACCGGACCCGGGTTTTTTCTTCCTCTTCTCCGCGAGGATTTCAACTGACCTAATTTCTTCATCTTCTTTTAGCAGAGGATTACAAATATATCACATCATAAACATATAAATATATCACAAAATGTAATCACTCGATTTTGGATATGCCAAAATCAAAAACTATTCTTATATTGGATATCCCAAAATCAAAAATAGGGAAAAGAAAAAAAAATATACAAGAGAAATTAGATCCAATTTAGCTGATTTGATTCCAGCGATTTCAACATTAGATTGACGATAATTGCATAGATGCGTTGATGTAAATTATCCATGTAGAAAAAAAAAACAATCCACTTTAACTCTGCGGTATAGCTTCGTGCTGATAACGTGATTAAGGAGAATCAGTAGTGAAGAAAGGAGACGTAGAGACAAGGAGGAGAATATCTTATTAAAGAGATTAGTAGATGTGATACATAGGTTTCTTTATATACTACATATAAAGGGGAAACTAGAATGACCGCACATCTATGGGCCATAAGCCCTGTAACAAAAAGAAAATCTAATCGTACTCTAATATGGAAACTCCTACGTGATTATTTTTCGTCCGTAGCTCCCAAATGTCAATACCACTAGCTATCAATCGTAAGGTTTTCTGTCATCCATGCAATATGCATAGCTTCACTCGTGCGTCTAACATCATGGTTAAGCAAATCCATTTGTAGTTCATCATCACAAAGCCCAGAAATATAAAGATACACCATTTTTTCGTCGCTCCCTTTAATATCAGCTCTATAACATAACTTTTCGAAAACCTCATTATATTCTTCGATAGTCATATATACCTCCTTGTTGCTTCCAGTTGAGTAGCCTTATGTATGCATCTTTTCTGTATGTTCCGGTACAAACTTATGGTACATCACGTCGCGCATCTCTGACCAACTAGTAATTTCTTGCAATCCTTCTTGAACTCGAAAAATTTAAAGATTGTTCCACTATAATAGTGCAAATGGCTTAAAGCTATGAACTGCTAGTTCAACTCGCAATGGATCTTTTGTAAGAATATTTCTATACATATAGAAATATCCTGTGGGCCCATGTAATAATTTTGGTTAATTAAGAATATTGCTAAATATTTCGGTTACCATTCTAGGGGATTAATTCCTATTAACTCTTCCTTGATGGACGGTCGAGATCTAATGTCTAATATAAAATTCTAGGAACTTGGTCCTCTCTCTACCTATGAAAGGGAAACAATAACCATCAATATTGTATCTTAGGATTAACTCATTATGGTTAAGGTCAAGAGAGAGAAACCATAACCTCCATAAGGTATTATCGCTACCCCAAAGATGATCGACGTACGATGGATTAACGCTACCAGGTATTCCGTATAAACTATTCTTGTATATAATTATCCTGTGATTATCATGAAGTTCAACGATCCTAAATTAAGTATCTATAAAAATTAAAACTTAAAGTTGGCATCTAGAGCTTGTGTTTAGAACTCATGATCGTCCGTTATTGTATGCAATAATAATATCGGCGAAAATAAAATAAAATTGGGTGTGATTTCTTATTTTATTTTCATGTGATCATAATCGTTCTTATGGAATTGCATTCCTTTTCTCATCTAACTATCTTGACCCATATCATACTCACACTTCAAGTTCCTGTGTGATTTTCCATTAGATCATCAAAATCCTGTGTGATTTTCCATTATCTCATCAAAATCAAGTCCTATGAGAATTATGGTATACTATATAATTTAAGATCCTAAGGCCATTATTACTTATGATTTTTATGTATATTTTATATTATCTCTCAATTTTGGAAGAAAATATATTTCTACATTAATGACCTACTTAATTTTGGAGAAAATATATTTAAATGTAATACTAACGTCATATATCATTTATTGCATGTAAATAAATTAACATTTGTTGCCTAATGAGTTTATTTTTGGCATGTAAATAATAGAAAAATCATTGTAAAAATATTTTTTTAATAATGGTATATAATGAGCATATGAGGTAATAATGAACGTAATTATGGTATACTATTTAATAATGATGATAAATGAAATGGAAGAATGTCGACATCATGTAGTCATAAACATGCATAATTGTTCCACTAAAGTCCATATATTCTACTTGCCTTGTATGTGAAAGGGAGGTAAATTGGAGAAATGATATGAATGAGAAAATATTTATTAGGAGTCATATTTTAATGGCATGAATGAATAAGTGCTCCAAAGCAAATGAAGATAAACAAAATATTTTCATCACGTGAATGGTTATTAAGACATTAAAAATTGGAAATATTAATATTTTCTTGTGGGCATGTATACGTGTTAGTTAATATTAAGATAATGAGACAGTATTAATTTTTAAAATTAATGAAACCAATTTTTATTGTAAATTAACTTACGCTTCCGCTTTATCGAAACACTAAAACGATTTTTATCAAGTTTCATTATAAATTTTATGATCAAAACCATTTTTTGACACCAGTAAATTTGTGTGTGCATTATGATATGGTTTATGTGCTTGTGCGTTATGGTATAGTTTCTCTCACATTATTGTTTTTCTTTAAATTTTATGGGATTATACTTAAAATTATTATGGGACTCTTTAGTTATCACCATAGTGATACTAGAGTGTTATATCTCAGTATAATCATAATGTTATTATAGGCATGAATTTGCAAACCGTAAAGTGTAGGTTTTGTAGTTATCGACATCCTGTGATAATGACATTATTTTAGTTGATTGGCTATCACCACAGTGATGTCAAATCATTTTTGGTCATGATCACAATTTTGTCAAATGCTTGTAATATTGATTTTCTTAAATATATTAGAACAGAATTTACCCACAGGAAATTGGAGTTCATCTATTTAAGAAAACATTGACTGATATGATTGTTGATCATACATTATGGATATGAGTTGATTTGAATCTTGAGGGTGTCTTGTGTCATTATGTTTCACATTTCTCCCAATGTTGATGATAATTTCAATTCTACGTATAAAATTATTGTGCTTAAGAATCTTAGGTCATAATTCTTTAGTTATCACCACAGTGATACTAGAGTGTTTTATCTTAGCAATAATAATAATTTTATTGTAAGCACGAATACGCCAAGCCGTAAAGGCAAGGTTTAGTAGTTATTATGGCATTATTTGAGTTGTTTAGCTATCACCACAGTGATGTCAAATAATTTTTTCCAGTCATAATCGTTATCATGTCAAGTGCTTATAATATTGTTTTTCTTAAATGTATTAGAACAACAATTACCCACAGGTAATTGGAGTTCACATGTTTAAGATAACAATGAAGTGTACAATATCTGATCATACATTATGGTAATTAAATAATCGACACATGATTTTACGTTATTTCTTAAAAGTGCATAAAAGAAAATTTACATAAATTAACTCATTATCGAGTTGAGTAACCTATTACGATTTTTTGATATTTTTATGAATATTTTTATTATGTTGGCAAAACTTATTGCATCCTCTATGGAAATTGAGGTTTTATTTTTTTGATAAATTTCTCCATATTTGTGAACATGATATTCATTGACTATTTAACACCTTTCATATTAATTCATCATATATCCGTTATATATCATGATCTTTAAGTTTATATCATATTTAAATGAGCGATGCATCAAAGAATTTTTCTTCAACGAAATTTCATTATTGAATTATATTTATAGACTTGCTTCATGCTCGATTTTGCTTTAAAAAAAAATTCATTATGTTTGGATATTTTTCGAGTATAGGGTGTTGATATTTTTTTTCACAATTTATGTATGGCATGCTTTTGAATAAATGTTCGTGATTGATGTTTTAGGGTTACTCATTATTGTTTATAAGCAACTAAATTTATGATCAGATCAAGTATGTCCATATCATTGAGTGGGACTGTGCAGTATCACAAGAAACGTTAGTGTGATATTTGCAATTGTACATGTTTGTTGGATAGTTTAGTTATCACCACAGTGTTGCTATGCTCTTATCTGGTAAGTGTTGTATATTTTGAGTCCTCTTAGTTTGATTTAACGATTAGAACAATGCTGCTCACAAGTAGTTTTTCTTCACACGTTAAACAAGCATTAAGGTTATCTAAATGTTTCATATACATGTGAAATAATAGCCACCCGCAGGTGACTACAATTCACATTATATTAGGTTGAAATAATTTAGAAATATTGGAGTTTGTTAACATATTTTAGAACGTGAGTTGCCCACAGGTGATTCTAGTTGTAGTATTGACAGACATAATGTTGAATTATGAGAATGTAAAATATCCACAGATATTTTTCATGTCTCACATTGTTCCTTGATAAGGTTTTACCCACAGGAGAATCTTATTGAAGGTATGTAACTATTGTAAGCTTAATTGTCATTTATCTCTATTATAAATTTCAGCTTTTGTTCTTATTAATTGTATATTATGATTATTCTGTAGACTTTTAATGGTCCAGTTTTTTGGAAGATAAAATTGTTTATCACCTGATGATTTTTCGCGTTACTATGAATCTATCGATTGCATTATGAATCTCAATCCATGGATATTTTATCGAACATTCATTATTGAAATTGAGAGGCAATTATAGATAAAGCGAAAATCATAAAGTCTGACAAAGGTGGTGAATATTGTGAAAGGTATGACAAAACAGGATAATATCCTAAATCTTTTGCATAATATCTTCAAAAGTTTGGAATTGTTGCTCAATACACAAGGCCAACTTATCCTTGGCATAATAGTGTATAACAAAAGGCTAAATCATACTTTTAGGAAAATGGTTAGAAGCATGATGAGCCATGCATAATGGCTATACATTTGTGGATGTTTGTTCTTTTCGCAAGAATCGTGTAATTTAAATAGATTTCAAGAAAGCGGTTTCAAAAACACACTTTGGACTAGAAAGGCTGGAAACCTAGTTTAAATCACATTTAATTTATGGTTGTTCAGTTGGAGGTGAGGGCTTACATTCCCAAGAATGAAAATTGGATTTGAAAACTAATACTGGTTCATTGGTTTTCCTAAATAATCCAAATGGTATTCATTAATGTTCTAACCGTATTATGGGACTTATTGAAATCGAAAATATAAATTCGTTAATGATGGCATAATCAGTGGGAGTACGTGGATATATTTGTTCAAGAAATCATGATAATGATCCCTTTATTTAAGATTTCTACAGATATTGTGAATCTTCTCATTATCAGAATGTTAGATAATGAAAGACCACAAATTACTGATCCAATACTCCATAATATAACTACTGCCAATAAAGAAATTTTATGATAACAACATGAACCAACATTAAGATGGTCTCAACAGAGATTGAAAGAAAGTTATTCATGTTGTTTCAGTGATTTTCTTACAAGAATTTATTACATTTTGATATGGAATGGAAAAGACTCGGTTTTCGGTTAACAAATATTATGTGTAATAATTTTGATTAATGGATTGAGGCTATGTGAGAAAAAAATCATTGGTTGAAAGTCAAGTCTCGGATCTTGTTTAATTGCTCGAAAGACACAAATCAGTTGTATGAAAGTGGGTCTTTCTGACCTAATACGTCTGTAATAGCAATTTTAAACGGTATAAAGCAAGACTTATTTCCAAATATTTTACTCTGAAACTATGCATTGATTATAAATAAGTTTTTCTCTCGTATTAAAGAAAGGCTTATTCAGAATTATCATAGTATTATTAGTAACTCAGTATGACCTAAGAGTTGCATTAATTAAATGTGAAATAGCCTTTATTAATGATAAATTTTAGTCTACAAATTTAGAAATCAAAGTATGAAATTTAAGGAGCCTCCCATAATGGTATATGAAATTCAACAAAATTATAAATGTTTCAAGTTTTGGATGAAATTATTACAGATTTATGCATATACCTCAAGATCAGTGGGAGAAATTCATACTCTTGGTCCATCTACGAGTAGTGATCTTGACTTTATGCATATCTCTATATTTTTTGAAATAAAGGATATCAATGAAGCTTACCATGTGATAATAATATCATATGGATTACTAAAGCTCTCATATAAGGCATATATCTAATATTCAAGGAATTTTGAGATAATATAACATATTTAACAGATTTTATTTCATGTTGGATAGAAGGTATAAATTTAATCTTCATTACGTCTTAATTCTGATATGAAACTTATAACAAGTTGTTAATATGTTAACTAATTGCCTAAAGAATCGAAGAACAAATTGCTATCAAGAATTTTGAGATACTATTTTAACTTATGTCTTATAATTAGTTAGCAAACCCAACAAGAGTTGATTGGGTTTTCAGACTTCAATTTTTGTGGATGTATGGATTCTATAAAGGAAGAATCCATTAATACTAGTCCCACAATTGAGTTTGAATATTTATGACTGCGATACTTAGAGACTTAAGGTTTGTCTCTACATTGCTGAAATTTACTGTCTTAGCTTCGCAGCATTAAAGCACGATAGGATACAAAAGGAACAAAACACATGAACCTTGAGTATATATGCGTGAATTAGGAAATTCAGAAACAATAGTTGTTCATTTACCGCTTAAGCACAATTGCATTCAGAGATGCGCTTAATGAAAAATTACCTTTTAAGACCTCTTAAGAAAAGATTAAAATCTTAGGTCTGTGGGAGTAATTGATTATTGAATTCAGCTATTTTATGTGCTTATTTTTGAAAAACTAATTGAGCTCTTAATAATGTACTTCTGAATTTATTTCTGTTTCCATATTTAGTATACACTTATGTGAATGGATGAATGTTAACAGAAATTGTCTTTCTTTTGAAGACATAACTGAACCATTATGATATCCCCATTTAAGGCCTGATTAAGTAAGTTGCTTTTGTTGTGGTACATGGAAGGGAACATGTTGATAACAGGACAATGTGCCACCGCCATGACTCGCATACGTGATTTGCTTGGTTAAGGTATTACGTTTAACCATTAAATTTGTTTAGCAATTATGCGCGCTTATGTTTTTCTATAATTAACCGTTAAATAAGTTATCACATGGACCAGTGGGAGAATGTAAGAATATTTCTATACATATAGAAATATCCTGTGGGCCCATGTAATAATTTTGGTTAATTAAGAATATTGCTAAATATTTCGGTTACCATTCTAGGGGATTAATTCCTATTAACTCTTCCTTGATGGACGGTCGAGATCTAATGTCTAATATAAAATTCTAGGAACTTGGTCCTCTCTCTACCTATGAAAGGGAAACAATAACCATCAATATTGTATCTAAGGATTAACTCATTACGGTTAAGGTCAAGAGAGAGAAACCATAACCTCCATAAGGTATTATCGCTACCCCAAAGATGATCGATGTACGATGGATTAACGCTACCAGGTATTCCGTATAAACTATTCTTGTATATAATTATCCTGTGATTATCATGAAGTTCAACGATCCTAAATTAAGTATCTATAAAAATTAAAACTTACTGTATATCTTTTACATCCTTTTGTTTGAATATGTTTTCTATTCCATCAATCAATCCAAGAATGTATCAGGATTAGAACAATCCCCATTAAATTTTGGCAAATCGTTTAGTGTGATGGTTGTGTCTATAAATTCTATGAACCCATAAGGATCATCATGTTCATCCATCTCTAACGAACTTGCTTCAAAAATAAAAAAGTCTCTAACGAACTCTCTACTTCTCCAAGAACTTCAAAATAAGTATGTAACCCTGAACCTAAAAGAAAAACAATATCGCAACTACAAAACGAAAAAAAGAACGAAACCTGGATTGTTGCTATTCTTGAAAGTTTACTTTGCAACCTATTTTAGACCAAAAAAATATGAGATTATCTATTTAAGACTACTCATATATATAGAAGTTAAAAGGAATTCTAACTAGTAATGGACTTGAATTACTAGAATAGAAACGTTATAAAACAGAGAACTGGTACCAAGTTTTTTTTTTTTTTTGATCGGTGAGAACTGGTACCAAGTTGAAACAAAAATTTAAGATGTTTTCTCAATGAGTTACAAAAGAGAGAATAATTTATTTATATGAATGCACTAGAGAAAGTTTGAAACAAAAGTTTAAGGTGGTTTCTCAATGAGATTCACAAAGAGGGAACGATTTATTTATATGAGTTCGCTAGGGTCAGAAACAAGAAATTCCATGTAGTACAAGGAATAGATATTACTTGCACAACAAGAACAACTAACAAAAGGAAACTTCCATAGATGCTTTAGAAGTCGTTCCTGGGTTTTCTAACGGGAACCGCCATATTGTCCCGTCTTTCTTTTAGCAATTTTCCATATTCACGATTCTTTGTCTTGTGGAGCTTCTTCTAGCTAGTCGTTAAAGGAAAGGAAGGGAAACGAATTTAGAATTAACACAACTTTCCTAGCTAGTCCTGCAGTAACTTGCAATTTTTCAGTTAAACATCAAAACATAATGATAGGGTTTAAGTGATTCATCTTACCAGCTGCTCATCGTGTATCCTCAGCAGGATAGTATTATTAGGATGATTACAGAGTTGAAGCTCCTCTTGTAAGAATGACTTTTAAGAACATATGCTAAAATCCAAATCACGGCAGAATTAACACGTTTCAAGTAATGATAAATTCCGACGGCACATAAAAGCAATCTGGAGATATATGGTACCGTCAATGTCTCCGGTCTAATGCATACCACATCAGACCTATAGACACCTTGGTCGGATAAATATATGAAACTACGGCATGGCTGAAATCTTGGCGGCCTAGGAGGACGTCCACATGAAACACTGTTGTTCCCTGAATATTCTTTTCTAGAGCAGCTGAATGTGCGGTTAGATGATGAAACATAACGATTCTCATAAGCCACAATCAACTGGAATTCACGATTCAAATCAATGACAAGGGTATCAAAAGCTAGAGGAGTTCTATTCCTGTAAGTCGTATACTGAGAGTTGATGCATCTTTAGTGACCGGAAGGATGACCCGTTAAGGACGGATGAAGAAGTACGCTGCTTATTGGAAAATGAAACAGAGATTAAGTCTACAAGAAGTGATGTAATCAAGAGAAATGAAGAAGGTGAAGCCATATGTTGATCAAATTATTAGATGAAAAGCTGAGTTAATTTGTGAATGAAGAAGAGCTCAGAAGTCCGGCGATGTGATTTATAAGCAGTACTTGATCAACCGGAATTCACGATTCAAATCAATGACTAAGCCCCTGGAACCTAGCAATCTTGTTTGGCAGGATTCAGTCGATAAGGTTTTCTCTTAATCTCAAATGGGAGTGTCACAATTTTAACTGGTCGTATCTGAGTACTCATGTTTATTTATCAGAGGCAAAAGAAGCTGAACGAATCCGATGAAAGTAAACATGTGTTGATGATAGAGGAGAAAAAGACAGCAACAGATAATGTGAAAAAAAGGTGCATAGATATTTATGGCGAGAAGCTCAAGGATGGTCCAGCGCAGAAGCGGCAGACGATCGAACAACGGCGTGTAGTGATCATTGTCCACCCGAAGCCGTTTGGTTCGGGTCTGAGTTGCGTGTACAGTGGGTGGTAAGAACTTTGGGTTCTCTATCATTTTGGCTTTTCTGTTTGTATGCAGTTTTTGCTGGCATGTTCAGTGTTTAGATGTTTCCATAGAGTTTAGATGTTCAGTGGTAGGAAGGGCAGATTCTCGCATAGAGTTTCATGCACTTGTTTTCATAAAGTTAGGACCTTCTATTTTTGTACTTATTAGCATTACTGTGATAAATGTATGAAATTAAAGAGGAGTTACATTCATGTATCAAATGTTACTTGTCTGTCATTGTTAATTTGCTTCTATCATGGATTTTTTATTCGGAAAATGGGTCATTTGTCAAAAAAAATTTAAAACACGGTTCAAATGGATGAGTAAAAAATTTTATGGGTGAAATGGACACAAAAAAAATAGCAAGGATGAAAACCGGATTCATCCTGGCTTAAACTTAAAAAATAGCAAGGATGAAACTGGATGCATCCTGTATAAAATAAAAATAAGAAAAAATATTTGAAAATGGACAGGATGAAACTGGTTACGGCTTAGTTTGGTATTGCTGGAGCTTTTGTAAAAGCACTTTTCTGCTGTGCGTTGTTGTGCTGTGCTGTGAGAAAAAAGCAGTTAGACGTTTGGTAAAATATTAATTAAAGTTGAAGCTTATTAAAAAAGCAATCAAAATGTGTTTGGTAAAATTTCAGATTCAACCATTGTTGTTGTAACAAATGACAGAAACAGACATATCACTCATGGTAGTTTTATTCAATTTTATTGGGTATAAAAATAATTAATTTTTTTACTATATCATATTAATGTTCATACTAATTACCACTATCATTATGATTGTTAAGAAATTATTTTACTTAAAAATTAAGTTTTTTTTAATATTTGTTTTTATTTTTACTGTTGACAAATTAAGTAATTATTCAAGCAAAAAATGAAACTAAAATTAAGTAATTATTTAATATTTGTTTTTATTTCTACTGTTGACAAATTAAATAAATGGTATATAAAATAGTTCGAAATAATAAAAAATAATAATATTTAAAGAATGCAATATAAGAAATAGTAAAAAAATTGTTATATATAAATTTAAGGGTAACTTTTGTCATTTATAAAATAAAGTAGGGATAAAAAAGATAAATCAAACATTAAATTTATGTGGGACCACAACTTATGTTTTTGTAGCTTTTAAAAGCTCCTCCTCCCCAGCTTTTAAAAATTGAGGAATTTGGGAAGTGATTTGGATAAAAAGCACTTTAGTTTTTTTTTACCAAACACCAACTTCAAAATTTATTGACATATATAGGTTTTAAAAGTGCTTTTGAAAAAAAATAAGCATTACCAAACTCAGCCTACATCCTGCCTATTTTTAAATTTTTGTCCATTTAAACAGTATCTAAATCTGACTGTCCTTTTCATCCAGGAAATTTTGATTTTGGTCTTTTTAACCAATTTTGTGTTTTTTATTTGCTGAGTAGCTTGCGTTTAAATCTTCAAAAACAGAGGGAATAATTGTTATGTCTTATTTTGTTTAATTATTTGTGTTTGAATATAGGCTAAAGTTGGTAGTATGTTTTATGTCGACAACGACAATATAAAAGAGATAATAGACGTGAACAATTACAATGGTACGATTCAAGGGATATATGACGATAAAACAAAGCATGTTGGCTATCTCTGCCTTGGATTAGGTGGTGATCATTCTCATTCAGAGTTATTACTTCACCATTCATTTCACCAAATTGGAAATGCGTTGGATATAGGAACTGTCTTGCTCTTGAAAATGGAAACCTTGAGGAGCAAGAGCACGCTTATGTTTTCCTAAATGCAATGCGTGAAGCTGTCGAAAATTCCTTCACAGGGGGAGAACTGATAGGTAATAAAATTTAGTGTATTTGTAATACTCTTCTTATTCAATGTAATAGTTTATTCATATATGAATAATTTAGTAAAAATATCTGGAAATTTTTTGATGAAACACGCAAGTATATAACTCCTTCTGGTATAAAAAATCTACTGCATCATGCTACGGTGAATGAAAAGGATCTTGACAAGGTTATCAGCGAGCTGGAGCCAGAAGTGAGGTTTGAGTTGGTAGTTAATAAGCCTGATCGAAGACCAAGTAAACAACTGAAGCGTGCTTAGTTTCATTATTGGTTTCTGTTGTTTTGATTAAGGTCTCATAATTCCATCTGTAGTTACTTACCAGAGTCTGTATGTTATTAATGATTTTCCTACGCGGCTCTACCATTAACAGTTTCTCCGCTTTGATCTTCAATTTTTGTTATTCACCCTTCATCAGCAACATTTTCCGGGCCGTAATGTTATGTTTTCGTAATTGGACAAGGGATCTACCAACCACTTTCTTAGAAGAACGGAGGAACAAATCTGCTGCAGCAACTTACACCAACTTTATCAGTTATAGTACCGGGCCATTGTCTAAATTACGTTTAAGGCCGGGGAATGACCCACCAAAAAATTTCAAAAACCTCCCAATCCCATCCCCTTCCAAAGGCGAAAATCCCAAATTATTACTGTGAGAGAGGAGAGAAGGAAGCTGCTTCCCAGTAATTTTCAATTCCATCATATTCTTAGATCCGACGATTAAATTATATCATCAAGATGATTCCTGTGTTGATTTTTTCTTTTTTTCCCCTTTTCTGAATAATCAGAATTTCCTGTGTTGTTTTTAGGGTTTCAATGGGGAAGACCAACAATAAGAGAAGGAAGCTAGTTGATGACGAAGAAAACCCCAACAAAACCCTGAAAGTAAATTTTTCTTCAGTCTTCTACTCTACATAGTTGTTATTTATTATTATGATTGATTATTGTTGTTGTTGTTGCAGGAATCTGCTGATAAGAGAGATCCAAGTGCGGTTGATGAAGCTCCATATGTAATTGTAGTCCATGGACCTCCCAAGGTACTAGTAATTACTGATTCTTTTCTTTATATCATCACAATTAGGCTTAATTTCTAACTCAATTGTTACAGCACAAGGATAATTATTTTCATATCAGCTAATATTTGGTAATTCAGACTTTAAACACGATTTGGGGTTTGTTTTTGTGTTCTAGGTTGGGAAATCTTTGTTGATTAAGTCTCTAATAAAGCATTATACAGATCAAAGTCTTGAGAACATCCAAGGCCCCATTATGGTACTAACAGGTATATATAGCCTTGACTTGTCTAATTCACTACATACTAGACCAGTGCTAGACATTATCTCATTCTGCTTTTGGTTCTTTGCTAGGTAACCGAAGACGGATACAGTTTGTGGAGTGTCTGAACAATATGAATGGCATGATTGATGCTGCAAAGTATGCAGACGCTGTGATATTGCTCATTGATGCAAATTATGGGTTTAAAATGGTAAGTCACAGTAAAATGTTCAGAATGTGACATTAAAGTCTAGTGTTCATCCCCATTAAATTTCTTTTAAGAATTTGACATTCCACCACCATGGTAGCTTCTTGATATTTGCTTCACCCCCGAAGAAGATTGTTACCAATTTTAGTCTTTAAATTGCAATGGCTTTTTAAAACAAAACCATACTAACAAGTGGATGCCTACCTTCCAATGCCTCAAGGCATCTTGCCCTTTTCGACTAGGGGTAATTAAGTCCTCCTGTAATGCACCTTTTTATACTTTTCCTCTTCGTTGTGATGATGGTTTATAAGGTTATTTAGCTTCTTCAATTTGTTCATGCATACCCCTCGGTCATTTTTTTATAAAGCAAGATGGTCTTGGTAATCCCTGAGTTAGTTTTAACTTTCTGATGTTCAAGTAAAGGACTTCCAGAAACTTCAAACGGTACTTACTAACGTCAGTGCAACATAATTTTTTCTGTGTCGTCAAGTATACCCAACTTTAATGGAAGCTAATCCACATTTTTTTTCTCACTGCAAAATGCTTTTGTTGATTTTAGGAAACATTCGAGTTCCTTAACCTCTTACAAGTTCATGGCATGCCAGAGGTTATTGGGGTGCTTACATATCTTGATGAGCTAAAATATGCAGCACGTAAAAAGTGGATCATGGAAGATTTCAGGGCTAATATACATGAAGGAGCAAAGATATTCTGCTTGTCTTTCCTTCACGGGATGTGAGTATATTTGGACCAGCATACCGTTCTTGCACCTATCATATGAGTTATAATGTTCATGTGGTACAGCATGTTATGATGTTTATCCAGGTATCAGAAGGATGAAATTGACGAATTGGCAAACTTCCTATCGGTTATGGAATTTCATACTTCGTCACGGCAAGCTGCGCACCCTTATTTCCTGGTAGATCATTTTGAGGATGTCACTTCTTCAGCAAATGTGGATATGGATATAAAATGCAAGAGAGACATAATTTTGTACGGTTATCTTCGAGGTTGTGATATCAAGAAAGGAACTAAGGTACCTTTTTCAGCTACCTTAACTGATGAAGAACTTGCTTTTTATTTCCATCACCAGTTGGAACTAGAGCCTAGAGGCACCTTCATTGATCATGTTTTTTTTGTTCTGTCTATTTTGTTCATAAGAGCGTACCCGAATCTGACCTTTAAAACATTCTCCTAATCACATTTTGCTCATATTTTTGCATGGCAAGTTTCATATTAAGACCATTTTGTACCTTTTTTTTTTCTTGTATATTATTTTAATTTGTGCAAAGTTGTGCATCTTAGAAGAAAATAGAAAGTACCAGTTTTAGTTCAGTTTTTTTCTAGAATTCCTGTGCAGCTGTGCTTCTATACAGAGCTCATTAACTGACGAACGAGAAGAAATGAGGTTCACAAAAATAGAATATGACACTAGTTAAGTTTAATGCTAAGTGGTACAAGTCCTTTGATATTTTGGTCCTGTGCAACAAGATGTACTTGCATTTTGTTCCATCAAATGCTTGATGGCCTTACTTAGTTGGTACTGTTCCAGGTGCATATTGCTGGTGTTGGTGATTACCCTTTAGCTGATATTACACTCTCAGCTGAACCTATCCCTTTACAGCCTCTTGACGGCAATGATAAGCAGGTACTAGCTGAAAATATTTTAGTTTCTACATTTTGGTTGAAATAAATAGTTATTCATATCTATCTCCTACAGTTTTAAAAGGCGGTAATTGATTTTTGTACTTTGATTTTGGCCAGATGCAGATTAATATAGAAGAACCACACTTGGGGATTGAAAGTTTCAGAAGAGGGACTTACCTAAGGTTTGGGGTTCTTGGCGTTCCTTTTGAGATGGTATCCAATCACAATCCCTGTCAGCCTATTCTCGTTGGAGGTATCAGTCGTGCAGAAGATAATGTTGGACATGTGCAGGTTAAATTTCTATTCTTAGTTTTACTTTATTCCAATATATGTTGTCCTGTTCATCACACCATCTGCAATTTACCCAGAGTCGACAGTTATACATAGTTGTGCAAAGTGCACTAACAGGTTATTTGGGTTCTCTTATCCAGGTTAAAAGCCAAAGGTTTTCCCTTACCTGTTTATGACTGTCTATTCTTTGTTGCTTTTCCAGGTGAGACTTACGCAGCACATTTGGCATAAAAATATGTTGGAGACGAAAGATCCTATCATTGTTTCAGTTGGTTGGAGAAGGTACCAAACAACACCTATCTATTACCAAGTCTCCCATGGACGGCGCAAAATGCTCGAATTTACCCCTGTGCACGAACCCTGCCTTGCAACCTTTTGGGGCCCTCTCGTGCCTCCCGGTGCTAGAGTTGTTGCTGTACGGAGTTTTGCTGACAACAAGGTCTGATGTGTTCTTTTTAAGTTTGAAAACTTCAAAATTAATTATCTAAAATCAAATGCTTGTTGCTTATGCTTGATTCCTTGTGGGCATCTGGCCAAATATCAGGAAAAACATGAATTTTGTACCTCCCTGGACTCTAATGTTCAGCAATATGGAAGTTAGGACCTTTTATTTTGTACTTATTAGCATTACTGTGATAAATGTATGAAATTAAAGAACAGTTACATCCATGTATCAAATGTTACTTGTCTGTCATTGTTAATTTGCTTCCATCATGGATTTTTTATTTGCTGAGTAGCTTGCGTTTAAATCTTCAGGCACCATTTCGGATTCTAGCAACAGCTGATGTACTCAAATTTAACCACACTGCGAAGATAGTTGAGAGAATCAAGCGGATTGGAACTCCATGCTTGATTTTGGACGAGACTGCTCTTATCAAGGACATGTTTACATCAGATGATGAAGTCAATCGGTTTAGAGATGTCAAAATTAAAACTGTGCATGGAATTCGGGGGAAGGTTAATGAGGTTAGTATACATGGAAACATGTTCTCTCTCTTTGCTGTGATAAAATTTGTGAATGAGCCCAAAGTTTCTGTGGTTTTTGTGGTCATTTCTGTTAGAAGTGTGTGGGCTTCCAACTCAAAACCAATTGGCTATGAGTGGAGTGGCTCACCACCTTATATATTAAGATCTAGGCTAAGGAGTTAGCAATGTGGGACTATTTTATAGTTTCTCCAACATGCTCCCCCCTCCACGTGTAGGGCGGGAGATTAAGCCACTACAACGTGGACCTCTGTACGGGTGGACGGGCGCCCATTGGGTCTACTTCTCATTCCACTCTCATACGGGCCTAGCTCTGATACCATGTTATAAGTGTGTGGGCTTCCAACTCAAAACCAATTGGCTTTGAGTTGGAAGCCCACACACTTCTAACATGGTATCAGAAAGGCCCGTATGAGAGTGGAATGAGAAGTAGACCCATTGGGCGCCCGTCCACCAGTCTGAGAGGTCCACGTTGTAGTGGCTTAATCTCCGCCCTACACGTGGAGGGGGAGCATGTTGGAGAAACTATAAGATAGTCCCACATTGCTAACTCTTAGCCTAGATCTTAATATATATGGTGGTGAGCCACTCCACTCATTGCCAATTGGTTTTGAGTTGAAGCCCACACACTTCTAACAATTTCTATTGGATCTCAATTGTGTTATCTCTAAGTGAATGTCCAAATTGTATACCCACTTGTATCAGTCTGTTTGGTTGTATCTGGATCTCCAGGCCTGTTTGTGTTCCTAATGGTATTGCTATTGTGCAGGCTGCAGCAAAATCAGAGCTCCCTATCAGAGTGCGATGGAATGATGGTCAACCTAGAGAAGGGATTGCAAAGTGCACATTTGATTACAGAATTTGTATGAATGATACCATTCACTTGTGCAAGTGGACCCAAGTAGAGGTTCCTTGCATCTTCAACCCACTAACGACGCCCCTGGAACCTAGCAATCTTGTTTGGCAGGATTCAGTCGATAAGGTTTTATCTTAATCTCGGTTGGGATTTACTGTTCACAATTTTGACTGGTCGTATCTGAGTACTCATGTTTATTTATCAGAGGCAAAAGAAGCTGAACGAATCCAATGAAAGTGAAGCACATGTGTTGGTGATAGAGGAGAAAAAGATAGCAACGGAGAATGTGAGAAAAAGGTGTATAGATATTTATGGCGAGAAGCTCAAGGATGGTCCGGCGCAGAAGCGGCAGACAGTCGAGCAACGGCGTGCAGTGATCATTGTCCACCCGAAGCCGTTTGGTTCGGGGTCTGAGTGGCGTGCACAGTGGGTGGTAAGTAAGAACTTTGGGTGTATGCAGTTTTTGCTGGTATGTCCTGTGTTTAGATGTTTCCTTCCCTTCCCGATTTGTAAATAACATCTGTACCTCTCGTCAAAATCAAGTTCAATTTATATACAGTTTAGATCGATTTGTATATAGCTTTCAGGATAGTGAAATGTGAAACCTGGGTCTGATTTGGTTTTTATTTTGCTTTATATCTACAGAAACAACAATTAAAGCATATGAGGCAAAATATTGCTCCTGGGTTTCTTACACCTGAGTGTGGATAGCCATGTAGAGCCAGGGTTGAGACTTGAGACTTGACGAAGCGGTTTAAACAGGAACAGCCGGAGGACGAGGAGAGAGGAACAGAGAGCTACTAAGAGAATTCAAAGTGATTTTCTTAATCTAAGAGATTTGGTCCCTCCGCCTATATATGTGGTACGGAGGGAGTATGTTATAAGGGGTCTTTTATCTTGTATCCCCTAGTATACAAGATTAGAAGCATCAAATATCCTACTTTTTAGCTTGGGTTTAGCAATGGTTCATTGGAATAGAGGAATTCATGACTAATTAATAAAGGGTAAATTAGTCATTCCCTAAATTATTTGGCCAGGTGATACCTCAAATTATTTCATAATTATTTTTTTTTGGGTATCACCGAATTTATGAAGATATCCCCAAATGTGAGTCATTTGGAGGATGTTTGTATGACAAAAAGTAGAAATCAATTTTGAAGAAAAAAAATATAATTTGTTTTATAAAAAGTAGATATTTTTTGCCTGGCTTTTTTAGGGGCGACCCCAAAAGAATTAGGGGTGACTTTTTTATTATACATCGTTAAGGAATGTCCAAAAACGCGGAGAATACGTTAATGTCCTTACATAATCGGAAGTTATTTTGTGCCCAATTATTATAAAGAAATCGGAAGCTTAGTAACGATATTATACTACCGATTAATATCGATTTTGTGCCAAACGCGTATCTTGCTTCTATAACAATCGGAAGGAACAAGAACCTCACTAGACTACCGATTATAGTAGCTCCTAATTCCCAAAATTGGTGATTTCGTCAAGGAAGAAATTTGGGGCAACTTTATAACCGGAAGTCATATTAACTACCAATTATTCTACCTGGCGAGATTGGGGTATACCCAATAAGACAAAATCTGGTCATTATGAAGTAAAATCAAGCCACCCCTTAACCTTGTATTTTCTAAATGGCTAATATGCCCTTGTTTAATTAACACTAAAAAATCTGATTAGCTTAATTAATTGAGTTTAGATTAAAAATTTTGAAAATGAAAATTAAGTAGGTTAAACCTTTAATCCGTCTTATGAGTTCTATTTCTATCAAAAAAATGGGTTTTCGAAAATGTTATAAGTCGGCAAGGTCGACGTTTGAAGAAGGTGCCGGCTATATTTAGTCGGCATGGTATACGTTTGAATAAAATGCCGACCACTTTCAAATGCAAGCATGGTCCTTGGATGAAGAAAACGCCGACCATGTTTTGGCCGGAAGGTTTTTGAATGAATAATAAGCCGACTACCTTTGGCCAGCAATCTAATGTCGACATGTAAATATTCACTAACATGCCGGCTATAATATAGTCGGCATGCACATAATTTATTACACTATCGAAGCTTTCTGTAGCTCGGCATGTTAAGGATTTATAACCATGCCGGCCTGTACTTATACCAAACAGAAAACAGAAGATGGGAAGATGTAATTCACTTCATTCATGCAATTTTGGTTACTACACTGATTGAAACATAAAAACGAATGCACTTAGCATGTGCATCAAGCCTTTGAACCCCTAGGAGTGGACGAGTTATAGTCTCGTGAGCGTTTACATAGAGGTCTACCCACAAAACCTATACAAAAACTTCTAAAGCCATCAATCTTCCTCCTCCGAAGACGATACGGCATCCAATTACTCCGAGTTATCCTCCGGGATTCTTTGTGCCAAGAAGTGATAGCTTTCATCGAACGCGAATGCTTCCCCCATTTCCTCCAAGTAGCGCGCTTTCACGACTTCATGTTACAAAAACACAAAAAAAAAAAACTTACATTTATTAGTGGTGTTTCATTGGAAGATAAAACAACATGGGTTGCATAAAAAATAACCACAAAATTACTTACAAATTGTGCAATGGACAAGGTGAAGGGGCGAGTGTTAAAAATCTGAGGTTGGAGCGCTAAAAAACCAAGTATCGCATTTTCGATTACTAGGTGCCAAGCGTGGACTTGTTGAATACTTCTTGCATTAGGATTCCCAAACTCGCCGCAAAATTTGTTGTGTACCCTAGCCCAAAAGGTTGTGGAATCCTCCCTTTCGGAGGATTGCCGTCTAAGTCGATTTTCCGCGTACCATGCTTTGGTGATTGTCAAATCTTAATTTAAATCAAATGATGCCATTGTTGTTTGTAGAGAGTTATTGGGTGAGTTAGATGGAGTGTATGATGATATGAGCTTTGGAGAGTATATGAAACTATTTGTATGTTGTTTTGTAGAGAGAAGTAGTGTATTTATAGGATGGTGGCCAAATTTGGCCGTTATAGTGCCCAAGTACAAGTCAATCAATGAAATTGTACTTGCCAAAAATTTGAATTTTGAATTCGCAGGCGAGATTTGTTATCCCCAATATGCCGATGACTATGTATGGCCAGCAGGGTGGGAAGTTTCTTACCATGCCGACCTTATGAGTTTTAGGCATCAGGAAAACATTTTCTTCTGTGTATCCACCGGCAAGGTATTTCGACATTTTCATGCCGGGTATGATATGGTCGGCAGGGTATAAATTTTCTTACCATGCCGATCTTATAACTTTTAGGCATCAGGAGTTCATGCAATTTTCTGTTAAACCGTCGGAACGATATTTGTTCACTATCTTGCCGGCTATCATGTGGTCGGCAAGGAACCAAATTTATGACCATGCTGGCCTTATGATGATTTTAGGCATCAGGAGAAGGCATTTCAATCATTCCCTGTCTTGCTTTTCCAGCCTCAAAACCCATGATTACATTCATATCCAAGCTGCTCCTTATTTCTTAATTACAGACTCAAACTCCCAATTCATCATGACCCAACAACAGTCACCATTTCATCTTGATTCCTCTCTTCAAATCGATCCACAATCCCATAAACAAGTCGAGCCCATCTCCTGTTTCATCAGTTTTAGTAGTAACATCAACAAGATTTCATCATCAATTTCTCCTTTTCTCGGCTGTAAACCCATCTCTATCTGAGTCTTGAAATTCGTCCTCATACCCATGAAAATCAACAACAATTCGAACCAGATCGACCCATCACAACAATTGTACCACGATCCCTTCTTCTTTACTCTTCGTCTCAGCCACGGTGATTTCAAATGAAACCCACAGATCCCCTTTTTCCATTCGAACTCCATCTTCTGAGATATAGAAATTCATCTCAAATTCTTCTCTGATTTCTTCACCACGAGCTCGTCAATCATCATCACTGCCTTCTTATGTCTCGATCTCTGGAACCAACAAAGAAAGTAGTTGCTTTCTCTCTTTTCTTCTCAATCTCGTGATGCATAAATGAACTAATGATTGAGAGAAAACATCTCGAATTTAGGGTTGTGTAAGTAGGTTATATTGGATGTCCTGTCATCTTGATAAGGGCTACTCAACTAACAGCCCCTTAAACTTGGCTCAGTTCCAGATAGTGTCCGCCCATAGAAATGTCAATTTAGCCCTTTTTGCTCAAATTGGATGATTTCTTCTTCTTTTTCTCCGTATGACTTCAGAGTACCTAATAACTCAAAAATATGCGTAAAGTACATAATTCACAAGAAAAATAGCAAAGAAAGCATAACCAATAGATAATAAATAGGATGTATTCTACACCCTATCAGGATTCTCCAGTTCTAGGATTATACACACCCAAACATTCTTCGTGAGTCTTTGAAAGACATATCAATCCATTCACGACACCAACAAAGACTAGATCCCCCGTACATGTAGGAGGCTTTGCAATAGGTAAGTCCCTTTGAAAAAGCGGGGGTCTAACAACCTCACCCAATATTTCGATTAGCAACAGTATGGACAACTCCGAGT